>CAUYSK010040282.1:0-72196 GCA_963575035.1 Avahi laniger | reverse complement strand
AGATTAAGGTATAATTTCTGACACCATCTTTCGGAACACTTTATGTTCCACCCAGAATCAAGATTACAATTATGAAATCTCCAACTTTTCCCTAACTCTCTGGCCTTGACTGATTTAATTTATTTATTTTTTATTTTTTTTATTTCAACGTATTATGGGGGTACAAATGTTTAGGTTACATATATTGCCTTTGCCCTACCAGAGTCAGAGCGTCAAGCGTGTCCATCCCCCAGACGGTGTGCACTGCATCCATTAGGTGAGTATATATCCATCCCTTCCTTCCCTCTCCCATCTGCCTGACACCCAATGAATTTTACTACCATATGTGCACATAAGTGTCTATCAGTTAATACCAATTTGATTGTGAGTACACGTGGTGCTTATTTTTCCATTTTTGTGATACTTCACTTAGTAGAATGGGCTCCAGCTCTATCCAGGATAATACAAGAGATGCTAGATCACCATTGATTTTGTGGCTGAGTAGAACTCCATGGTATACATATACCACAGTTTATTAATCCACTCATGTATTGATGGGCACTTGGGTTGTTTTCACATCTTTGCAATTATAAATTGTGCTACTATAAACATTCTAGTGCAGATGTCTTTTTTATAGAATGTCTTTTGTTCTTTTCGGTAGATGCCCAGTGATGGGATTGCTGTATAAAATTGTGGTTCTACTTGTAGCTCTTTGAGGTATCTCCATATTACTTTCCACAGAGGTTGTACTGGTTTACAGTCCCACCAGCAGTGTAGGAGTGTTCCTGTCTCTCTGCATCCACACCAACATTTATTGTTTTGGGACTTTTTGATAAAAGCCACTTTATACTCAATAATTAAGTCAATCTAAATTGTTGTTGAAGAAATATTTTTTTTGATTTTTTTTTCAGTTCATATGAAGTCATTATCACCATGAATTAGTTTGCCCATTCTTTTTTTATTTTGAGACAGAGTCTCACTCTGTTGCCCTGGCTAGAGTGCAGTGGCATCAGCCTAGCTCACAGCAACCTCAAACTCCTGGGCTCAAGCGATCCTCCTGCCTCAGCCTCCCGAGTAGCTGGGACTACAAGCATGTGCCACCATGCCCGGTTAATTTTTTCTATATATATATTTTTAGTTGTCCAGATAATTTCTTTCTATTTTTTAGTAGAGACAGGCTTGCTCTTGCTCAGGCTGGTCTTGAACTCCTGACCTTGAGGGATCCACCAGCCTCGGCCTCCCAGAGTGCTAGGATTACAGGCATGACCCACCGCGCCCGGCCAGTTTGCCCATTCTTAATGCAAATATTTTGTAAAATTTTCCATTTATCTATGTACTTAAAAAAATTAAGAAATATTCATATCAACTCTTTGAGTTTCATGAAATTATAAATTTCCTAATGGAAATTATGTACATTTTTGCATGTAATTACATATTGGTAATTTGGAAGTGAACTTTGAATTAATAGGGTTTTATACTGGGCTTACCATTTAGTAAGCCACTTGATTAACTTTGCTTTGTCTTATCATACCACTGGGAACAAATAGCTTGATTAATAATTATGAAAAAATGTGAATGATAGAAAGGGAAAGTAATAAGAAAAAACAGAAAGCATATATAGATAGTTTTAGTTCTCTGTTCATTAAAACTTTTCAAGAAATATAATATTACTCAGAGGACCAAATACATGAATACTGTCGGCTTCCCACATCAGCTAGAAGGCAATTAGACTCATTATGGCCAGAACTATGCTAAGTATCTTTCACACATTACACATATAAGAGAGAGAACAAGATAGAGATAGAGATATCTTGTTCATATAGAGAACAAGATACTTTAATTACCAAGTTAGAAATGAGAAATTCTGCAAAATTTCAGTAAATTTAAATTACTCAACCTTCCAAATTTAAAAATGATAGCATTTAAATGTGAACCTAGATCTGTCTGATCCCAAAGCTCAGGCATTTAAGTACTATACAATATCAGCAATCGTGTTTGGTAGGAAAGAATATTAAAGGAGAACTCATAATTCTGTTAGATTTTATGGGCATAGAATTAAGGAAAAAGAAAATGAGTTTTAAATGGTGTGAGTTAATGTACCAGTGAAGGGTAGTCAACATTACAGGAGTATAAAAAGCACATTATAATTGTGATCAGTAAACTGGCAGGGCATTACATTTACAGGAGCAATTACATTAAACCAGGAATAATATAAAAGTTATTTTAGGAAATTTCAGCCTCTTTTCTAGGACAGAATTAACTGTTAAAGAAAATAATATATTCTCATTATATTATCAAGAAATGAATACAGAAGAGTAATCAGTAATCATGTTTAATTTACTCAGTTTACCTATGTATGATTAAAAAATTCATGAAAAATATAAATTAATATTTATAGAATCTCATTAGTATCTTAATAAGGTAAAAACAAAATTAAAGTTACTGAATATGCAATATTCACACTGAACTAAATATAAATGTTTAGTCCAAGAATGTTCTGTTTGCCCGAGAGAAAATTCAACTTAAACCACTGAATTGAAGAAAATTATTGAACTGAATGTTCTCAGCAAATATTTTCTTCAGGTTTCAGCATGCTGGTTCTAATTTGATATTTCAAATAATTACAGTTTTATTTTTTCTTTCTATCAGATGTTAAATCATACAGAAATTTTATTGAAACTTTTTGTCACATTTTTCTGCTTCTGCAGGCATAGTGGATTGTTTTCTTTGTCAAAACTTGCCTAACGTATGAAAAAAATTGTTAAAGTAGCTAGAGATGTTAAAGCTTATTTAGTTGTTTTTGATATTTTGTTTTTAGCAATATGACAGAAAATATTGATATGATTAGAAATAACAATAGTGGATTTGGGTATAATAAAAGACATCTAATTTGAAAAATAACAAGAAGGGAGACTTAAATAGTACACACTGACTAGATGGAAGCAAAGAGTATGAAAAATGTAATTTATATTCATAAAATTGCATAATATCCCAGAATAATATCAAATATACATAGAGTTATTTGATGCTTTTATTAAAATGTATTAAAATCTAAGAGAGTATAGAAGAAGGAACTTGAGTATTTGAGACTTACTCATTGTGCGTTGCAATGTATTTGTCAGTGTCAATTTTCTGTCAATCAGCAGCAGAAATCACACGCTTCTAGATTTCTTGTGGCATCTTATAATTAACTGCCCTTTCTGTTATTCTATTACTGCTCTCTTGAGGGGTATACTAGAGCTACAATTGACCAGATTGATCAGCATATGCACTCAAAATATGTGCATACTCATTTGCTTTGAATATTATAGTTCATGATACAAATGAGCTATTTCTAAGTCTTATGAGAAAGACTGTCATTTTTTTGTATTAAGATACATTATGAACACAGGCAATCATCATTCAGTTGAACAATGGGGGTTTTCCTGAAAGACCGGTAGCTTTTCAACCTTAGTTTTTCTACTGTGTATTAGAGCTGAGTCAGGCAATTTTAAAGGAAGGAAACTTCCATCTTTATAGATTAAATATGTAAAGGATATGTGCTCTGGGTCCCCTAAAATACCATTTGTACCTTAATCTCCAAAATCAGCAATCAAATACCAGCTCATGACATGATCTCCACATTTACTGTATGAATTCATTTCTTTGCTAAAGAATTATTGAGAAATACTATTATTAAAATATTTTAAAGCATAAAAGTGTATTTCTTGTATCAAAATAGGAACAAATATAGAACAATAATGATATGGATGAGTGACATACACCACGAGGATCTGCCTGGACTACACCTGCTAACTTTGCTTCCTACTCAAAGGCAATATTGACCTGGTAACATTCATGTCTTTGATTGCATTGGTTTTCTGGTGTCAAACTATTGTTCTGTTTCCAGGATAAATCCTATTCAGGAACGTTGCTTTATGTTGTGAATAAACAGTTGTTTACAATTAGTTAATATTTCTCCTAAAGATTCATTTATTTTCATCAATTTCCATAAATGACATTGACTTATACTACTAGACTCTTCAATAGTCATTATTCAGTTTGGCACCAAATGCCCATTAAAGTGATTATTTTTCCTATTTTATTTACTAGAACATAAATATTTAGCAAGTTTTAACAAGAAAAATGTATGAATTGATCACATTTTATGTGTTTGGGAGGAGATGTATTAGTGGACTGTATTTGCAATTTGAAATTTTGCTGCTTATTTATATTTAATTTTTCTATTTTTTCTTGACCTAGTTTTTTACTTTATATGTGATTTCCTGACTATAATCTAGTGCATCAAAATTTTCAAATGATTGATATAAAGTTGTACATGATGCATTTTTATGATTTTTTAATCCTTCTTACAGAGGTAATATTCAGCTAATAAACATTGTAATACTTATTATTTATTAAAATATTGAATAACTCTGTACTTATTAATAAATAACTTCTGCCCAAACACTGGAAGAATTCCTCCACCATGACCTATACCAAGGATGTCTTTTTAAATTTCCTGGACACTACCACTGACCTCCCATTTACATGCAGAAGGGAAAGTCCTTACTTGTCAGACTCTCTTGTCAACTTTGGGTTGAATTGGGACATGTGAGCATATAAGAACATTCTTGGAATGAATCTCCCATGAATAAGGGGTCACTAGTGTAATAAGATGACTTTAGGAACATCTGTAGGCTCACTGATTGCAATTTTTTTTTTTTTTTGGAGACAGAGTCTTGGTCTGTCACCCAGACTGAAGTGCAGTAGCATGGTCCTATCTCACCGTAACCTCAAATTCCTGGGCTCAAGCAATCCTCTTGGTTCTGACTCCCCGATTAGCTGGCTCTACAGGTGCACACTACCACACCAGTTAATTTTTTTTTTCTTTATTTTTTTGCAGAGATAGGTTCTGACTCTGTTGCCCAGGCTGGTCTTGAATTCTGGGCTTCAAAGTGATCCTCCTGCCTCGGCCTCCCAAAGTGCTGGGATTACAGGCATAAGCCACTGCACCCAGCCTGATTATACAATTTAAAGAAAGTAAATATACTCCTTTTAAAATAAAATTTGCTAAAACTTACGAAGAACAAGATAGAATCTACAAATAATGAAGAAATACTATATGTAGTTAGACACATTCCCACAGCATGGGGAAGAAAACCAGGACAAATAAATAAATAAAAAGCTCAAGTCAGATGGCTACACTAGTAATTTCTCATTAATCTTTAAAAAAAATTTAAAAAAAATAATTCTAGATATTAGAATAAAGGGGAAAATGTCCCACCTGTTTCATAAATCCTAACATAATCTTGCATTTGGCAAAGATATTACGAGAATGAAAACTACCAGTTAATCTCATTCATAAAATAAATACAAAATTTATTTTAAAATATGGCAAAATAATTTCAGAAAAAAATCACAGGGAAATTGCAGAAAAACTCAGTTTAGTCATTCTAGAAATGAGCACTTGATATATCACTTAAAATTTCAATGTAATTTACCACATTTTTGTATTTCAAAGTATTATGAGAGTACATATGTTTTTAGTTACACGGATAGCTTTTGTAATGCTTGAGTTCTGGTTATAAGTGTGCCCGTTACCCAGATAGTGTTCACTGTACCTGTTAGGTAGGTTTTCACCCATCCCTTCCTCCCTACCTCCCATGTTTGATTTCCATTGAGTTATACTTTCCTCTGTGTGCTCATGTGTGCTCATCAGTTAGTTCCAATTTAATGGTAAGTACATGTGGTATTTATTTTTCCATTCTGTAGGTACTCCACTTAGGATAATGTCTCCAGTTCCATTCATATTGATGCAAAAGGCATTAAGTCATCCTTTTTCATGGTTGAGTAGTATTCCATTGAATACATATACCACATGTGGTTAATCCCCTAATGAATTGATGGGCATTTGGGTTGATTCCTTTGCATTGTGATTTCTGCTGCAATAAGCATTCAAATGTACACATTTTTTAAATGGATGAATTATAATAATTATCCTAATGACTACATAAAATTATTTGATAAAATTTAGTACAAAAAGTTAAGTAAATTACAAAAAGAAGGGAACTTCTTTCTTCTGAAGATTATCTTCAAGAAAAGACAATTTTCTCGAATAAACATTATACCTAATGGTGAAATGTGAAACTTCCACTCTGGGCTGAGGAAAGAATTTCTGTGATCAACTTCTCTTCAAAGTTATACCAAAATTCAGTTAAATGCCAGTATCAAGGAAAATGAATAAATAAAGAAGAAATGCTATCAATATTTACAGACAACAGAATGATATATGTGGAAAATAATTCAGAGAAAATCCTTACAGGATCTTAACACAGAAAATTATAAAATATTCCTGAGAGAAATTAAGGGATAGCATATAAAAGTAAGAAAATACTGTGTATATAAAACAGATAATTTAATACCAAAAAGATATTAGTTATTTGTTCTATAGATTGAAAGCAATTTTAACAACCCAACAGGTAGTGTGGTATGTGTGTGATTGTGGGAGTGTCTGTGTGTAACATCAAGCTGCTTATTAAATGATCAAACATATGGAAAACCAATGGCAACTAGCAGTGAAGAGGTATTTGACAACCAAGATCAGAGGCGAAGGAAATATTCTGTCAAATATTATAATTGTAATAAAGCAACAGAAATCAGTTAGCAAGGTACTGAACAGAGATACTCAGATAGGACACTGGAGTATAATAACATAAAGACCATAATTACATGCAAGTATATAAAGGCATTTCATTGTGCCACGGAGGTTATAATGTAGACTGTGGAAAGATCAACAGTTTCAATAACTGGTGTACAATCGACTAAATTTTTGTAAAATAGAAAAATATAATTCTTTACCTTTATCTCAAACCACCCCCAAAATTTAATTCAAGTAAGATTACAGACAAATGAGATAGAATGCAATAATGTCTTGACATGAATGTCAATGTTCATTTGTAATAGACAACTTTGCAAAGTATGCAAATGTTTCTCAACAAGGGAACACATAAACAAGTTTTGGTATATCCATACAAAACATATTATTGAATAATACAAATATGTAAATGATTTATACAACAGTGATGGTTTTCAAAATAATTATATAGAGTGAAAGGAGCCCTGCAGAAATAAAATATACTGATTCAATTTATATATAATTTTACAACAGTCAAACTAATCCATAGTGAAGATACTAGCTCAGTGGTTGTTGGTAGTGTGGGGACAGAGAAAAGAATGAGAATAGTCTGCAGACAGGAATCACAAAAGGGTATGGGAAAACTTTTAAGTATAGTAGGCAAGTGTATTTTCTTGGTATTATAAATCTGTAGAGCTCTTTAATGAATAAAAAAGAGAAAAAAATGGCTTTCTCATATCTCACCCAAAATACCAAAGAATGTCACTTTTATATTCCATCTGCAATGTTGATTCATGTTCAGCAAAAATATAACCCCCATTAATATAGTTAATATTTACTTAGAAATATTTTTAAACTACAGCTCTATGGCTATTCATTACATTAAAGGAAAGTCTCCATATGTTTGTTTGCTAATGCAACATCGTATTAGTATTAATTGAAGATAATGTTATGTCAATCACATCAAGATTTTCTTCCACAGATTTAACTCAATCAACAACAAATAACACATTATTAAGTAGAGCAATCAACATATTTAAAATTGTTTTCATACTATTTTTATCTGATAATCTCCTTTAAATGTTCTATTGTCTCTGTTTTTATGATCTTTATATGTTAATAGCTCTTTTTAAAAGATCAATAAAACAGTTTCTGAATGCCTAATTAATTTAATAAATTTCATTTCAAACAAAAATTATTTTAAAGAAATGTACTTAATCATATTGATAACCATTTGATAGTTTATTGATTTTGGAAATAAAGTAACTTCATATTTGGTTCAAAATTTATTCCTTCCCTCTCTGTTTCTCTCTCTCTCTTTAACATTGTATTAGAAACACAGTAAATATAAAAAATGTTTCTTAGAAATATAGAAACAGATAATTCCCATTGTATGTGAATATTGTAATACGTTATACATTATTTTTTAAAAGACTCAGCATAACAGAAAAAATTGTCCTCAAAATGTAACATTTTTCATTGCTAATATGATAACTGCAGACTACTTGGATAAATGACTAACTACTAAATAGAAAAAAAATGCTTACAATTAGGTGCAAATTTATATTTAATTAATGCAATTGCCCTAAAAAAATAGCTAATTAACTGCAAAAGATATTTTGTAAAAATTGAAAGTACACTAGTACCGGTACCATGGCAGCAACGGTTCAGTGTATCAGTATAGCAGAATTTAAGAGAATTTAAGAGTAATAGATTCTTGCATTCTACCATTGTTAGTTTCTCAGAAAAGTAAAAAGATATTTAGACTAAAATGAACTTCTAAATACTTTTAAGTTAGCTAGTATATACAATTATTATATGTCAATTAAAAATAATTTTTACAATCACAGTATACCTCATAATTATATACAATATATGCAATTATTATTTGCTGGTTAGAAATTAAATAAAATAAACAAAAAGCTTAAAATAAAGAGGATACATATCTATAATTCTTTGATAGAATTTCTGGGCTTCAAAGTAGTTTATGGTACTAGAAGAATTAATTTATACCACATTCCTATAAAGTGAAACTACTAGAAATACAGCAATGATTTGAAAGACATTTGGAAATAACTACTTTTTAACTCTAAGACTTTGTTTTACGTTGTCTCATTTATAATAGTGGCTTATCTTTTTAAAATAAAATGATGAAGAAGACGTAGAAAAAAACTTATTAAAGAAAATAAAGAGTTATAGAGATGGCTTTGTCTAATCCGACTGTACTTTTAGACAACAATTAATTAAGATAAACTTTGCTCATGGGTATTCGATAAGCTAACAGAGAAGAAAATCTAAGGCTAGCCAGAATGTCCTTAGTTTCATCCTAATCGATATGTATTCATATGCTCCAGCTATCGTGATAGCAGTGTTAGCTCTCAGAAGGCAGCAGCTATGTTTGGTATTTATGTATTCATGTTGTTCTACTTTCTGAAAGTGAATGACAATGTTTTCTTAGAAAAAGAAATGGTGATTTGCATACATGTTTTGGATATTGTTATATTATTTTAAATCTTGTTTCAATTCTGTACTTCTTAAAGACTTATTTTAAAAAAAGAAAAACATTTATTAATTTTTTACACATTAAAATCAGGTAGAAAATGATTTAGCAGTGAACACTTTCATACAGTCTTTATTTTCTGTCCCTTCTTTCTGAGGTTATTATTTTTTTTACTTTTTTTATTGCCTGTCTCTTTTCCTTTACGTATTTTTTTCTTACTGCTACACACTTCTCTTTCTGTTTTTGTAATTTGTCCTTTTCTTTTTATTTTTTTTTCATACAATGAGGCAGAAGGGAAAAGTAAAACTAATTAAGTTTTACAAATATAAGGCACAGAAGGGGAAATAAGGGAAAAATGTTTAGTAGCTCTTTTTGTAATCTGATTGAATGGAACACATACCTCATCAAGACTGCTTGTTTCTCTTACTGAAAAATATTTAGTTTTTGTATAGGTTTCTTTTGAGAAGGGTGATTTATAACCCTGTAAGATACTTCATTTATATAATGACTGTTGTTCCTCAGCATAGTAAAGTGTTCCCAATCAATATAGATTCTTTAGTTTGCAAAAATTGATGAAAAACACTGAAGGAGTGTAGAACAGGGTTAAAATATTGACCTTACTTCTTGAATGAGTAGAGATTATTTCATTTCTGGAAATGAGGCACAATCACAAGAAGTAGTAACACTCTTCTAGTATAAGCAGACTTTTTTTTTTTTTTTAATTCTGGCCTCACAACTCCTTTCACTGCTCCCTGTATCTCACTCATATTCTTGTTTCTTATTCATGTGCTAATAAAAACAAGCTTTCTTAGTCTTGACCTCTCACTGTGTGCTATTCAATATGTTTACTAATTAGTCTGACAAAGTAAACACTGTTAAAATACAGATGAGGAAAGGAAAAGGGTTTTCCTTTCATTTTGGAAACATGCATTTGAGTTCTAAATTTTAAGGCTTTTTATCAGTCTGATTTAATTATTCAGGAAACAAAGGCAGGGACAACTATAAACTAATTTATTAATTTATTTTTGACTCATTCACTCACTGCATTAACATTTAATGAACTGCTGCTTAAGCCAGGTTCTGTGGCTTATTATACCCTATAGGATATAAGAATCTATTTGTGGAGAAGAAATAGAAGAATTGCAAAATTATATAAATATAGAAAATTCTGAAAGCTTATAGATATTTTGATCATTATTGTGTAAATTATAGGAGTTAAAGTTTACCACAGAATCTAAAGTCAAAGCTGTTAACTGAGAGAAATTTTCCAGCATTTAGATAAAATAATGTGAGTTACATACATTGCAGGAAGAAGGGCAAGTATGTTGAGTAGGAGACAGTACATGAGGATTAACCAGAGAATAGTGTGAAGTATGAAGTGGAAAAAAAAAAAAAACAAAGGAGGCATTATGGTCATAAAATTGTTCAATGCCACATTGAGTAGGTTGAAATTTACTTTGAGAATGGGAAACATCGAAATGTTCAAACATGCAAGTATTGTAAAAATATTTCTTTCAAAGTACATCTCCAGTTGCAATGCCATAGGATTTTAGAATGCCAACCACGTGGGAAACTAAGATAAGTAATAAAAGTTGATGAATTTAATGGACAAGATCAAGAGATAAAAAGTAAATAGGATAGATTAAGTCAAATGATCACAAAAGGGGATAAGAAAAATGGGATGAACTGAGGCTGTCCACAGACTTCTGGTTCATAAAAATGTAATGTCTATTCTGTTCTTTTACTAAAAGAAGGAAAACAGAAGGAGGAGCTGATATCATAGGGGAGAAATCTGGGCAGCAGTTTGGATGTTTTCAAAGTCACTGTATAGAGGACAACCTACTTGCTTAATCATGTTTCAAGGGAAAAAAATGAATTAAGAAAAATGTTATCACTGTTGTTTTAGTTCTTTAACCCAGCCTGATTTACATCCAAGTTTATATATGTGCTATTTTATAAGATACCAAAATGTGTAAAAGAACAGATCAAATATCAAATATATGTATTCATAATGGTTAACAAAAGCTCATGAGATCTGCAAAAGAAAAAGGGAGAGCTTTATTTTCTATAAGCAATCTGAAGATTGGGGAGATACAGCCTTCGGTGAAAACTGAAAAAAATGTGCTCCAAATAACAAAGGGGGACCCGGCTTATAAAGGGGGACTTTCTCACCTTAGTTCTCAGCCAGGTCTATTCAAAATGAAGACTTCAAATTTGTTCTCTCCTGATTGGTTGAAAATCACTAAGCCTTTACTGAGTAGTCTTCAAGCCCAAAGAGAAGCTAGAAGCCTTTGCTAGGTGTTTTTCTCAGGGGACCAGTGGGAGAAGTTTTCTGGTCATGGTGCCTTAGCTCCAGTTACAGGAATCTCCTTAGTTTAGATGTGCAAACAAGATGTTGTCTGGAGCCTCTCTCTCTGTCTCTCTCTCTCTCTCTCTCTCTCTGAACAAAAAGAGTATGACTGACCTTCTCTCACTGGCCATAGTCCCTCAGTTCTTGTTATTTTGATTTGGGTGTCTCTATTAGCTACAGAAAGTCCATCTCATCTGGAAAGCCCAGGATCTTATTTTGTAGTTTAATTTCACATAAGAAACTATTTGATAACCAAATCTTTATAATTAATTAATTAGCTTTTTTCCATTTTTAATATTTGTCATTTGATTTACATCTATAAGAACATTGATTTAATTTTAGTAAAACATTAATTCTATTAATAAATGTGAACTTGCAGTGATCAAATTTTAAATTATAGATTTAAATTTTTATTTCATATTTTATATTGAGATTGAGAAGGAACCAAGTTAATTAAAATAACAAACACTTCTAATGTCATAGTTGAAATTACAATGCACATGATCACCCCTTTATATCATGCAGAATCTTCAATTGTCTTGTTAAAATCATCATTATGATTTCACGAGGTATTTTAAAGGAATTTTAGTGGTAATTAAAGAAGATAGACATAAACTAATAATTAATAAAACCAAACTGCATGCACATAAATTTACAAAAATGATCAGTGATTATTTTAAACTTAAAAATCTATTATATATTTATATGTATACACATACATATATACATATATATACATTACCAATAAGTATATTCATAAGGGTACTTTTATAAATGGGCACTGAGGAAATCAAGATAAGCCATTAAAGATCTATAACCATAGAAGGATAATAACTTTGCACAAAATAGCCTTGAATGTGCAGAGCCTGGTTAACAGAAAAAAATATTTTTTAAATATGTATGAAGCTGTAAGCAGACAATTTTCTATAATTTATCTCTCTACTGCATGCTATCATTACATCTTCTGAATAAAGGATCAGAATGAATTATGTAAATGCTTGATTGTGTTATCAAGCACTCTTGTACCTTGGTAATCATTGCTTCATTCTTTGCAATTTGAAAATAATGACCTCCAGAATGCTCACAACCTATTCATAATCTATTCAAGGAAGAAATACAAAGATTGTCTTATATGATTAAAGAGTATCCTCTAATTAAAACCATGACAACAATGTTGAGAAGTAGAATAATTGTGTTTTGTAAAAATTCATCTTTGAAAGAATGGACATTATTTGAGACAAATTTGAACATAAATTGCCTAATACAATCTAAATTATTCACAGTATATTTATTGACCTTGGTAAAGCTCATGAATTCTTTTAATATTTCTTACATAATGTGAAATCATAGAACATTCATTCCAATTTTCTATTGACTAAAACTCAGTCTTTACAGAACATATTACATCAGAGCACTACAGGTGAAACAACTTTATAAATTACATAAACTCCCTGAAAGCATACACTTTATTGTGCCTATGTTTACATTTTTTCTGTTACAATCAGACTTTGACATTTGTGGTTTTTGAAATATATTTTTCTATTAAATGCATCATAAAATACATTAATATGCTGTACACATAATCTTAGAGATTATAGTTCTCAGAACCTGTAAAGCTCCTATTAAATGCTATCCCCACATAGCACTTATATTAATTAACAATTTTGGTATACATCCACTTTGAAATAACAAATCAAGACCTACCTGTAACAAGTGCTTTATTGTCTCATAAGCCTCAAAGATATCACCTGTCATTTTAAACTAATATATTAAAGTACTGTGCAATAAAAATTATTGAACTTGAACATTTCAGGACAGTTTTTATATATGAGCAAACATATCCAAATACAACATTGAAAAACTTATACAAAGCACATAAACATTAAAATCTATAATTAAAATTCTCAAATTGTATACATATACATACATATAAATAAAATAAAAGTTGATTTTTAAAGTAGGTTGCAAAAAATTTAAAAATAAGATGATAATGAAGACTTTAGAAATTTTTAATTTAAAAGTCATTTGAACTATGTAAGAAAAGGTAAAGAAAAAACTTTCACAGTTGAAACTTCTTAGAACATTTGTAATAAAGACTCAATAACCTGAATTATTAATTCACTTGCACTTGGTCTTTGTTCGCTGAACTTCTCTTTTATTTTTAAAAGTCAGAAAATAAGGTATATTAACAAAATCAATGTGAAGAATATATTTTAAAAAAACCAGAAAATCTGAGAGAGAGGGAGAAGGAGGGAGAGAGGAGAAGTTGACTAAGGGGGAGAAGACATAGATGTGAAAAAGAGATCAAGTGAGAGCTAACCGTAATACAGCAAAAACCATCTAGTTTGTAAATAAGAAAACGTTGTATAATTAAAAAAGTTAATTAGGTGTCTTATTCCATTTGTGTTGCAATAAAAGAATACCTGAGGCTGGGTAATTTATAAAGAAAAATGATTTATTTGGCTCACAGTTCTGCAGACTGTACAAGAAGCATGGTGCCAGCATCTGCATCTGGCCAGGGCTTCAGGCTGCTTCTGTTCTTGGTGGAAAGGTGGCGGGAAGGTGACATGTGCAGAGATCATGGGATGAGAGAGGAAATAAGAGACAGAGTGCAAAGGAGGCGCCAGGTTCTTTGAAAAATCAGTTCTCTCAAGAACTAAGAGAACTCAGTCACTCCCTAGATAAAAGTACCAAGCTATCCATAAAGGATCTGACCCCATGATCCAAACACCTCCCACAAGGCCCCATGTCCAACACTGGTGATTCTATTTCAACAAGAGACTTGGAGGGGCCTGAACAAACCATATAAAACCATAGCATTTGGTATGACCTGAATAACAAACGTTCATAAAACCATCACATTGTTACACTTGCAAGTTTCTAGCAGCTTTTCTGTAGATTCAGTACAATTTTCTACCGAGAAAACCTAGAAAATGAAAAAAAAAAATTTCCCTGGATGGTTTATTTCTTTCTTTTTTTCCCCTTTGGTTTTATCACACTGGCTGGAACCACCATAAAAGTAGTGAGAGTCAACATTCTTGGCTTGTTTCTCATCTTAGGGGAAAAGTGAAAAGCATTCAGTCTTTCACCATTAAGTATGATGTTAACTATAGGTGTTTACATAGATTTCTTTTTATGAGATAGAGGAATTTCCCCATTTGTTCATAAGTTACTAAGAGCTTTTATCAAAAACAAACTTTAAATGTTGTCAAACGCTTTTTCTGCATTAAGACAACCATTTTTATTTATATTACTATGAATTGCTTTTATTACTATTCAAATGTTAAAAAACTTTGCATTTTTAGGATAAACTCTCCTGGTCATTATAAATGTTATTGGATTTGATTTACATCATTTAAAAGTAAATAAATTATTATTATAGAATAATTTTAGATTTTCAAAAAAAGTTCAAGGGGTACAAAGAGTTTCAATATACCCCTCCTTTTGCTACCTCAGCTAACTACTCCAGCTAACAGAAAGTTACATACATTCTTTTTGCTAACAGTTCTTAGGCTAGAGCTAATCACATAGCTCTACCTCACCAGAAGACAAGTAAGAGAATCTTACCATCCACTGGAATGCAGAAAGCCAGATACTACATCAGATCTGCAAACAGGAGTCATAGAGGCTGATTTTTATCTAAAAATTGTTTTCTTTTAATAGCACCATGTTATAAAACTTTTGGAAGACAGTGCAGGATTTGCAATTTTGTATATGCTAAAATTATCTTCATTAGCTATTTTGCCTTACAACAGTTCTCATATACAACAAGTTTGTTGTTCTTTCTGAGAGGAAAAACTTAACTTCAGGCTTTTCAACTGTCTCGTCAAAGTCTCTTTAGAGGTAACACTGAGGATGAGATAAATAATAAACAGGAGGATGATGGTTTTCTCATATTTGCATATGTTTTATGTTTTGAAAATATTATATGTATATTGGCCTTTCTCACACTACACAGATATTGAATACCTGATATAGAAAGCAAAGTAATGGATTCCTTCATCAATTATGTTAATCAGTATAATTTCATAAATTCTGAAAGTCTATTATCTAATTATGTCTCAGTATCTTTATTTTTAGCCTATAAAGTTATTTATTTGTGTCTATCTTGTTTCCAGATTACATTGGTAAGTGGAAATCCTTTCATAGCTCATTGCTTTATAATAAGAAACAAATTTGATTTTAAGAGGCATCATTAATATGTTCTGTATTAAGTTGAAGCCTCATTTTAGAAGAAAATATTTACATTCATTTTTTAAACTACAATTTTAATTTTTTGCACTTTACATTTATCTTTCTGTTCCATGTATATATGGATGTAGTGAATGTAGTCAAATGATGTATTTTCTTATCTATAAAAAATAAAAAGAATAATTTTACATACTCACATAGAGATAGAGTTATGTGCTAATGTTGTGGGTAAGTTCTGAGAAATGTATTATTAGTTGATTCTGTCACTGTATGAATATCATAAATTATACTTACACAGACTTAGATGGGATATCCTCCTACACACCTAGGATATGTGGTATAGCCTCTTGTTCTTAGTCTGTAAACCTATACAGCATGTTACTGTACTGAATACTGTAGTCAACTGTAACACAATGGTAAGTATTTGAGTATCTAAACATATCTAGACATATAAAAATACAGTAAACCTCATATTGAGAATATAAGTGGTTTAAAAATTTAAAGTGAATTGAATTTCAATTCTTCAGTCAATGTATCTATAATTCAAATACTCAGTTATTGAATGTGACTAGTGGCTTACATACTGGATACTCTATAACATGGTAGAACTTTTGTATCATTGCTGAATGTTTATTAGACATCACTGTTTTAGAGGTTATTTTTAATTTTTCATGTTGAAACTCCAAAAAGCCTGCATTGACATGTTGTCTGTACAGCTATTAGCTGTGTGAGCTCGAATAATGACTTTAATTTCTCAACTTCAGTTTTCTCCTCTATAAAATAACCCTGCTAATGATACAACATAGGGTTTACCTTAGGGGTGAAGGTGCAGTGTAAATAAGGTGTTCAGAAAAGGTCTAGATGTGTTTTATGTGATATATTACTGCTATAGTCACAACAAAACATAAATTACCATTATTTTAAAGAAGGACAATGGCATATTTCAATTGTTTCTTTATTGTCACAGCTTCAAAATTTCCCTTATCTCCCTGTTATATTTCTATCTCCAATGAGAATTCCTTCCTTTACACTGCCTCTTAACCAATCTACCATGCTGACCATTTTGACTTCCTTAAACACACACACACACACACACACACACACACTAGGAGCAACACTAGAGACCAAGTTTTATCAATTCATTGACCTTCCAACTTACTGCATGCCCTCCTCCAAGACACTAGGTCCACTAGAAGCTTCGAAGCTGGGTCGATCCTATAATTTGTCTTCCAAACTGAGACACTTGTAAGAGTTAAAGTGGGAAAAATTAACAATTGTTTTACACTATGACATTGAAATGGAGAGCATCCTAGGCAATGTGGTAAATTAAGGTCATTCTACGAATACCCTTTCTAATCTCAAAGGAGCAAAATCAAAGCTACTGCAGTAGTATTAATGGAGAACTTGAAATCAGTGACCTACAGAATCCATTATTTTGTCTATGTAAAATTCTTGATTAATTATTTGGCATTACATCTCTGGATATTGACACCACTCCTTTTTCACTAGGCTGTCGCAATTACCGGAAAGCAATGTGATGACAGTGATAGGATTAGTGAGGTGAAGTTGGTAATCATCTTCTCTCCAGCTTTTTTCTTCTCTTCAATTTGTTTTCTCTTCTCCCATTGAAAATTTTCTCTGTATTGTAATGAAGTGAAAAATGTACAGCTATTGACACTTTAATCATTAGCAAAATATGCAGAAGGATTAAGTGCTTTATTCTAGATTGTCCTCTAATTCACTGCTCATTCAATGATCCTCGACAGCCCAGTAAAGGGCTCTGTAGTCTGCCCAGAAAAGTATCTCCTTGATTCACCTTGATTTAAGGAAAGTGACTTGATGTTTGCTGCCTGAAGCAGGAATGAAACAGAATCTCACAACACTAGTTATCCTACTGCTGGTTTCGTACTTGCCAAGATATCCACACATTATACAGTATATATTCTCCCTCTTGCAGAATTTTCTACCACACTATATCCTCTGGGTATTTGTACATTTCACCATTTCTTTGCACAAGGTTAGTTACTTACCAATAACATTTTCTGTGGCTTTCCCATTGATGTAGCTATGTGCAACTTTTTAAAACTGCATGCTCATTTCTCATTGTTTGTTTTGATTAGCCATGTGTATTTGTTCATGCACATATTATGTGCCAAAATGCCCTGATACGAAAATTAGAGTATTTAATCTTGTCCTGATTTCTTTTTCAATTGGAGACTATTATTAATGCCAGATTACTTACAAACCTGTTAACATAATGTGATTTGACATTAATCTTTATTAAAGTAATATATTATAACAGTTTCTAAAATAGCTGAGTCATTAAGTGTTATGCATGCACAGATTTTTTTAACATGAAAGTAAAATAGATTTTGGATTACATCTTAATCACTGCATTTTTCCTCCAGTACAAAAATATTCCTATATTAAAACTGAATTCACACTATGCAATTTTATAAAATGGTCATTTTATTAATTTTCTATTATGTCTTCATCCAAATTATCATGCATCAGTAATGTGACGGACTTTAAGGAAGCTAAATTGCAGTTCAAATATTACCCCTACCATAGTGACAACTGGACACAAATCTACAAAAATATACGGGATCACTATTTTAATTTTGACAGTGTATATATATCTTTCACAAGGTAATTACTGAATGCCTACTATGTATTCAACACTGTGATGTGTTTGAAGATATTACACATTTATTTAGCATATGTACTTGAAATTAATCAATATTCATAATTGTGATGGGCAGATAACTAACCTTTACTCTTAGAATATTTTACTTTCATAAACGTGAATACATCCTGGTAGGTCACATTATAACTCCTGATTGGTACTATTCAAACTGTGCTAAACTTATGTTCAAGTTTTGTTTGACATCAATATGTAAGTCAAGAATTTTGTTCAGTGATTTTGATTAAATGAAAAGGGCTCTGCAGATATATTGTTGTTCTAGAATTTATTATTTCAATTTTTGACGTATTGCAGCATGTATCTGATAGTGTGTGAGATTATCAATGTATATGTGTATAATAAAACAAATGAAGTACAACTATTTTAATGACAATTAGGTCCTCCCTTAAATTAATTTCAGCAAGGATTGTGGGCGAGGGCACTCAGACTTCCCATGTGGAATTAATTTAAGAATAGGTATTATTGCTACATGCTAAAAATAAGATTGATTTGTTTTTCCTTCACTGCCTTCTACAACATTTTTTTCCTAGTCCAATATATCTGCTGGAGCAGTTTCTTCTGATTTTTTGATGAGTATGGAGCAGGCAGAATTTATAATCTATTTTGCTTTTCTATACACTCATTTGGCATCGTGTCATTTTCACACATTTTCAAGTTACTTAGACCTCATAAAATCTTGAATGCAAAACCTGTATGCTTTTGAAATATTATATGTAATCTCTTATCAGATAAAGGGCATTTTAGAAATGCAATCTCACATTACATGAAAATGCTGGTGTCCTGTAGCTTCTAGCATGGACTTCACTATTTGACCTACTGTCTATTTCCTGGGAATATTCTGAAATTTGAACCCAGATTCCAGGGGATTATAAAAACAAAGAGTTGGGCATGGGCTGGAGTTTATGCTCAAGACAACAACATTTGGCTTTAGTGAGTTGGATGAAATAATTATTGTTTGTTTTTTGTAGGTTTGATAATTTCTACACAAATTTCCAAAGTCTTTCAAATTTTGCCACTCATAAACACCACAGTATCCCTGTTGTGGTATGTTTATAAAAACAAGAACACATCACCAACTAAACAATCTGTACTAATTTAGCCATGATATTAAATATTTTGGGGGGTTGAATTTTAGAGCAACTACAAATAGTTTTCAATAATTTGATTTTTTTACCTTGATTTTATTTACTTTTAATTTTTTTACACATTTAGTTATTACAGGTACATAATGCTTATATGCATTTATAGAGTACCTGTGATGTTTTGATATAGGCATAAAATGTGAATAATCAGATCTAGTATAATTGGAGTATCCATCACCTCAAGAATTTATCATTTTCTTTCATTAGGAACATTTCAATTGCACTCTTTTAGTTATGAATATTTTAAAGTATACTCTAATTTATTGTTGACTATAGGCATTTTGTTGCTCTATCAAATATTTTTCATTCTACCTAACTACACCCATTAACTATCTCTATTTTATCCTTTCCTGCCAGCCAGCCTTCCCAGCCTCTGGTAACCATCATTCTACTCTCTGTCTCCATAAAATCAATTATTTTAATAGTTAGCTCTCAAATACGAGTAAGAACATGTAAGATTTGTCTTTCTTGAGTAATACCCCAAAAGCACAGGCAACCAAAGCAAAATTGGACAAATATGACCACATCAAGCTAAGAAGCTTCTTAATAGCAAAGGAAACAGTCAATAAAGTGAAGAGACAACCCACAGAATGGGAGAAAATATTTGAAAATTACCCATCTGACAAGGAATTAATAACTAGAATATATAAGGAGCTAGCTCCAACAACTCAATAAGAAAAAAATCAAATAATCTAATTAAACAATGGGCAAAGGATCTGAATAGACATTTTTCAAAGAAAGACATACAAATGATCAACTGCTATAAAAAAAAATGTTCAACATCATTAGTTATCAGAGAAATGCAAATCGAAACTACAATGAGATATCATCTCACCCCAGTTAAAATAACTTCTATCAAAAAGACAGGCAATAACAAACGTGGGTAAGGATGTGGAGAAAGGGGAACTCATGTATACTGTGGTGGGAATGTAAATTAGTTCAACCGCTAGAGAGAACACCATGGAGGGTCCTCAAAAAACTAAAAATAGAACTACCATATGACCTAGCAATCCCCACTAGTAGGTATACATTCAAAAGAAAGAAAATCAGTATGTCAAAAAGATATCTGCACTACCAGGTTTATTGCAGCATTATTCACAATAATAAGGATTTGGAATCAACCTTTGAGTCCATCAATGGAAGAATGGGTAAAGAAAATGTAGTACATGTGTACAATTGATTATTCATCAATAAAAACAAATGAAATTCTGTCCTTTGCAACAGCATGGATGAAACTGGAGAACATTATGTTAAGTGATTGTTTAGAGACAGAGAGAGAGAGAAAGAGAGAGCTGAATATTATTTAACTCATTAATGGGAGCACTAGTATGACGGTAAGGTTGATTCAGTGAACAAATGAGACTGCAAAGTATTTATAGTGATTAAAAGGAAGAATGCTTGAATACAATTACTTAGCCACAAAAATGTTCAGTAGGACAATAAAACTTTAAATTTGGGGATTTTCTTAAGAACAGAATGTAATTGCAACTCTATCTTATATAGTTCATTTTTATCTCCATTGTTTTTTTACAAGCTAATGGGCATAATTACAGAAATGTGAAGTACCCTAATTAATAGAAAAGAGTAAAAAAAAAAAAATGTTCACACATACCCCTGGACCAGAGAATCTTGAGCAGGAATAGAAAGTGTGGAATACTACATAATTTCTTACTATAACACTGAAAAAGCACACAGTATTCCTTTGTTCTCCTTCATATTTATGGGGTATTTTTAAAACACATACAAAGCCCTTATTCTGACCATTCCTTATTATATTTTACAGAATTATAGGAAGGTCATTTTATTTTATATAATTCAGTGTTTTTATATATCAAAAAAAAAAAAAAGACTTCCGTATCTTCTCAAAGACTTATCTAATTTCATGCTGGTGGAATGTAGGGTAGCAGAGGGCTTTATTTCATCCTGGAAAAAAGACAAACCCTCTGCTTCTTGGTCATTTACCCATCTTAAAAGGCTTCCATGTTTCCATGAATTATCCACTGCTTTACTTGTCCTTCCTTGCTCATATGTGCTTTTTTGGTGTTTACAGCTTTCCTTTCAGAATAAGTTTACTCTGTACCTCTGTATGTAAACATAGCAGGCATGTCACCTGCTCTACGCTCTGACTGCCACATCTCACATTCTTTATGTGTGGAAGTTACCCCGCATTGCTCTGGACCCACAGACATAAACACAGCATGCCACTCTTGCTACTCTAAGGCTGTACACCCTGCTGTTAAATGTAAGATTGCTCTGTGAGGCTTGTCACTCTGCAGCCCCACCTCAAATCAAGGTGCAACCTGATCTGACCTGGAGTTCCCAAATTTTATGGGAATATTATTATCCCATTTAAATATTTAACTGGAATTTAAACCAGAGTAATATACCACTCTTTGGGTCTCATCTATGCTCCTAAAACTTTTCCTTCACCAGAAAAATGTATATCATTATCAGCTGTGGTATATTTATCTTTCTAGTATATTTTTATGGTATAATCTTGCATATTCTTTCTGAGAATAGCATTTTCCAGTGCAAAAATAGTTCCTACTTGTCGAAAGTGTTAGATTAAAAAGCCTTACTTTAGAATACAGAGTTAGAAATTTTAACTTTTGTTCTTTTTCTAACTTTAAAATATATATATATATATTGTTCCACTACTAATAAATGACTCTGAAACATTAATTGTAGTTTATTGAGTCAATGTGGCAGAGAAAATAAGCAGGGGAGAAATTGTAAAACAGTGAACATTTGGGGTGAGAGTCAATTTATATATGAATAGTAAAAACACATTTTCCCTTTTATTCTCTATAATTGTCTATTTTTTAGTTACATTGTTAATATACAGTACAATAAGTCACTCATACATATTTGACTGTTTAATATTGTTAAAGAGTCCAATAGAATCAATAAAGACATTAGGAAAAAAAATACAGTTCCACTTTACAAACCTTGTCCTGCTCAAAGTGAATGTTTTAAGTGTCATGGTCAAATGAACTCTTTCCAGAGGTCATTTTTTTTCTTTTTTACGAAAATCACAAATTCTTTCCATTTTCATATTGTGAAAATGTTACATTGTGAAGCCTTTATTTAACTTTTCCCTCTTGAAGATCCAAATGACTTACATGTTTCTTATAGCTAGTAGAAATTGAGATTTCCATGTATCATTAATTTATGCTAAATTATTATATCAATATTTTACAAATAGAGCCATCTTTCTCCTTAATAACTTTAACAAGGTCAAATGTTTGCTAGATTTGTTCTGGAGTTATTTTTGACAGCCCCCTACATTAGATTTTTTATGTATTCTTTTTTCTGAGTCCCTTGCAATAGATTTGTGACACTCAAATTATGTGTATTATAAGTTCAGAATCCTGGTATATTTGGAAATTTTCATATTATTTGAATTGGGGAGTGGTTTTGCTGGGTATGGCATTGTGGTTTGAATTCTTTTAAGTAAATATTTACTAATTTTGCATATTTGTATTTTTTTCCTGTGAGCATTTTAGAATATTTTTTTTAATTTTTAATTTTCTCTAGTATTTATCACTATATATGTCACAATTAATTTTATTATTTGGCAGTTTGCTGGCATTTTTCCATGTGAAAATATGTACCTTTTTTAAATTTGACTATAGTAACTTTTCTTTAAAAAGAAGAAAGATCTCAAATAGTCTAATATTACTCCTCAAAAAACTAGAAAAAGAACAATCTAAACCTTAGATTAGCAAAAAAAGAAATAAAAATCAGAAAAATAAATTAGAATAGAAAAATCAAAGAAAAAAATTCAATAGAACTGAGTTTTTTTTAATAAAGAAAATCTACAAACCATTAGCCAAACTAAGAAAAAAGAGAGAGAAGATTCAAATATATAATATCGGAAAGGAAAGTGGAGATTTTACAACAGATGCATCAGAAATAAAAAGGATCATAATAGACTATTACAAACAACTATATACCAACAAATTGGTTAATCCTGGAGGAAATGATAGATTCATAGAAAAATATAACCTATCAAGGTTGAATCAGAAATGAATAGAAAACCTGAAATACCAATAATAAAGACATCAAAATAGTAATTAAAAGAAAAGCCCAGGACAAGATGGCTTTGCAGATGAATTCTACTAAACTTTCAAAATTGAATACCAATACTTCTTAAATTTTTCTGAAAAACAGAGCTGGAGGGAATACTTTCTAAAACATTCTACAAAGCTAGAATCACCTCGCTCCCTAAGCTGGAAAAAGACTCACATGAAAACTACAGACTGATATCTCTGATGAACATTGCTACAAAAATCCTCAGCAAAATATTAACAAATAAAATTCAACAACACATCATAAAGATTATACAACATTATCATATGGAATTTGTTTCTGGCATGGAAAGTAGTTTTAAGATGCATAAATCAGTGAATCTGACAAATCACCTTCAGACAGACTGAAAGACAAAAATCATATAATCATCTCAATGGACACTGAAAAAGCATTCAACAAAGTTCAACATCCTTTTTCGATAAAAACTCTCAATAATTTAGATATAGAAGTAACATTCTCAACACAATAAAGGTCATTTTTATAAAAACCCACAGCTAACATCATAATCAATGGAAAGAAACTGAAAACTTTTCTTCTAAGATCTACTTCAAGACAAGGATGACCATTTCCACCACTTCTATTCAACATAGCCCTGGGAGTACAGCAAGAGCAATAAGAAAAGAAAAAGGCATTCAAATGGAAAAAGAAGAAGTAAAATTATCTCTATTTGCAGATGACATGATTCTAAATTTTCTTTCATATTTATTCCAACTCTCATTTCATTCTTATTCACTATTTTTTCTTAGAAATCAAGATAAATGTAGGACATAGAGTTTTTCACATTTTTATACTTATATATTTTCACCTATAAAAATTATTATTTAAATTTTTTCTGGTTTTTAGAAATTCTTAAATAGAGAATACAATTTTTTAAAAAATATTTGGTAAGACATCATTTCTTTACTTTTCTTCATAGAAGTGACTTTGTGTTTGGTTATGCAAAAATCACTCTGAAAATCTTTGGAGACTCATAATTTTTAAAGTTCTCTTTTGTGTCCCTAATTATATTCATTTCTTTGCATGGTTATACTTTTATCCCAATTTTTAATTTATTTTTATTTACCACAATTGATAAAATTATAGAAAGGAAGAAAATTCTAAAGATTTAATAAAGATTGGTCAACAGGAAAAAGAGTTCTTGTAAACATGACCACATTCTCTAACATCTTCAGGAGACATCAAGAAAATTAGTGGGTTAGTAAGTGCTTTTATTTATTGCATAATTGAATATTCATAAACATATACAATCATTATTAATCTCTATATTAAATAACATCAACAGGATAAATTGATAAGAAAGAATAGGTAACTAATAAAATTCATAACAATTAGCAATTTAAGTGGATAAATAACAAATCTTTGCCCTGGATTTGCTTGGCCCAATTGTTAGAATATAGTTTGATTTCTAAACAACTAACTGATATATTGTATCTGTAATAAAGCCTAGTCATGCACTGTTGCAACATTGACGCTGTTCTAAAAAGCTTCAACTAAAGCATTTAATTGTGCCAGCAAACATTATCGCTAATAGCTAAACTGCCCAAAGTTTCCATTACCTCATTTATCTATTCCAATCTGCTTTTCCTTAAGCACCAGTTATTTTGATTGCAATGTTTTCCAAAATTCAAAAAACTAATTTGCTAGAGAAAGAAAATTATTTGAAAATTATGTAATATTTTAGTCAAAGTTCTGCTATTGCTTCAAAAAATCATTTTGCTTTTGCATACTATTATATTTTTCATCTTTATATAGATAAATAAAGGCCTTAAGGCAGGCCCAGCCATAACACTTGCAAGAAGGGTGTGTACAAATGGCAGCCCACGTACCATATGTCTAAAGACTTAAAAGTTAACAGATTGTGAAATAAAGTATATTCTGTCTTTCTACTTTCACAAATATACCTTCGTGGAGTCCTGGGAAGCCAGGTTTGAATTTGAAAATATTGGTCTCCCTTTATTGTGAGGCTTAAATGTAGCACCATGAACAGTGCCAGCTCTGGCCTTCAACCCACCTTCGCTTTCCTTCCTGGCTCCCTCCTGCACTTTGAGGGACCTTGAGCACATGCAGATGGACACAGTTGTCCATATGACAAAGTTTTGTTCATCTGTTTTGAAAACAAGTCATTCGGGCCACTGTTTATGAAAATAAAACTAGGCTAAGGGCCCATGCAGACACTGGTGTTAGTCTTAGGTTCATTTGGATTCAGAATTTCAATCTCAGGCACCCACTGCATAATATACATATTAGAGGCATGAGCTACTAGTGGAAACATTTCCTTGACTTGTGGAGAGAGATATACATGAAAATGGGATC
Organism: Avahi laniger; assembly: GCA_963575035.1. Classification (NCBI taxonomy): domain Eukaryota; kingdom Metazoa; phylum Chordata; class Mammalia; order Primates; family Indriidae; genus Avahi; species Avahi laniger. The sequence continues at coordinate 46,309 of CAUYSK010040282.1, read as the reverse complement.
TAGTAAGGGTCCAAAAAAGTAATCCAATGCATTTTGCCCTTTGGTCAGGGTTTAAGGGTAGCAGTGCTTTGTCCTGTAGGGCATCACGTTGATGAAGTGGTAGCCTCTAAATACAATACCAGGTGAAGTATCCCAGATGTCATGCAACAGAAATACTCACAGGCCAACTTAAGGTGTGTCTGGAGGATGGACACGCTTGAAACTCTAACTCAGGTGGGGCAAAGGCAATATTTGTAACCTAAATATTTGTACCCCCATAATATGCTGAAATAAAAAAAAATAAAAAGAAATGCACACGTTACCAAAGTAATTTGAAATGCACCAAGAGAAGCAAGGAGAAAGGTGCCAGATAGGTAAATATACCTATGATAAGGTACACATTGGTAGAAGGATCATACTGTCTGAATCCTGAGTTATTCATATGTGATCTACCTATTATCTACTTCCCTCCTGCTCTGTGCTTCCACTGTCACATTCTCCACAGACGGTTTGGTTATAAGGACCAGAGTCGAGGTTTGAGCACAGGGACCTCGACAGATGGAAGATGCCACAATCTTATATTGAAATGATACTTAAAAATGGGTGAAAATATGTCTTGCCAATAGCTGTATCTTGCCAATTATCCTGCTGAACAGTTATGAATTTTATCTGTATTTTTCGGGCTGAGCACATATGGGCAGAATGGGACCATACTGAGTGTCATCAATGGCTAGACAATTTAGGAGAGATGTAGCTGTCAGCCCAGAAGTGCTATAATCATGACTTGTTTTTTTCTCATGTATTTATATCTAAAAGTGATACTCTTGTTTATTTCATCAAATTATCTATTGCTATTAGCTTTGTTGTTTCTTACATTTAACTTATTATACATTTAACTCATCTTATAGAATCTAAGTCTTTTATGCCATTTACTCACCGTTTATGTATACTTAATATATCTTATTCATGCTCTATGTTTCATAAGCAAATAGGTTGCCTGTTATCTGTGTTTAACTTTTCTTATGAGTTTTACTCTTTCCATATTTTTATTATTGTTTATAATAAAATTGAGTATTCCCAAATAGTACAGAATATTCACATTATGTCTTAAAACTTCTATCTCATTTAATAGTAGTAACTGTTTTTGAAATGGTCTAAATGATGAAATCCTTCATTTTATCATATAAGTAAATTCAAATGTGATTGTCTTTTGAAAACACTCTATAGCATACATCACAAGTTAGTATCAAACAGAATCCAAAAATTTTATGAAAATAAAGACAAATAATGACATTGGGAAAGTATACATTTTAAAAGAGAGGGAGAAGGAGAAGAGGAGGTTGGAGGAGAAGCAAGAAGAATAAGAAAAATAAAAGGAGGAAGAAGGAAAATATCAAGTTTAGATCTGTTACTACGTATTTCCAAAGGTCAAATTTCAGCAGATGAGAAATGTTTCAAATCGATGAGTTAAGGTAGATTTTATAGGAAATGTGTTTTCTGTTCCTTCTGTCAATCAATAGAGATAAAGATAATTTTATATTGAATTTATCAGTGGCAAGCATTTCCACGGTTGTAATGTAATTCATGACATGCTTTTATTCTAAATACTTGCCAGAGTCTATTAAACATCATTCCTTTCAACTTTACCTTTCAACTAGATGTGAACAAATATCTATTGAATATTTAGCAGTTTGTTTTCTAAAAGTTCCTCATCATTCCATATTAAGCTAAAGCTGTTCACAAAATGAATGTCTGTAATTCCGAGCTAGACACTCAGCAACAGAATGCTGCATTAATATCCTGTTTTTTACTGCAAGAAATTAATTTTAAGAAGAGTTTTGAAATTCTTCTTATATAGTCTTATGCAATCAATTGGTCACAATAATTTACATGCAGGTGACTCTTCATTAGATTTTTATTTGCGTTAATGTACATCCATAATGTTCATATGCAAATAAGCTATTATATAATTATCTGTGTGGTAGAAAATGACAATATCAAGTTTCATTAGTATAATTAGAATCAATTCAATAGCAGATGTTAGTGCATTTTTTCTTTATTTAGTGTACTTCATTTCTATGATATTCTTAGGGTGGAGAATTAAACTAATTCTACTTCACATTTTATAGCATATAATCAGCTTTGGGCCTTAAAAGCCTAATCTTTTATTTTATTGGAAGAGTATATGTTATGAGTCCTGAGAATACAGCAGAAATTAAAACCACCATATTCCTGGCAGGGATTCTAGTGGTGGAAACCAGAGAATGACGTCACACATTTTAACCTTTACCACTCAGTAATATACGCTACAGGGTGAATGAACAGGGTGAGGGAATAGGAAAGGCTGGGGTAGGGTAAAGGGAACTGTGGTCAGGAAATGATTTGTAATAAGATAAGATACGTAAAAAGAAAGTGAAAAACCATGAGGATATAGGGAAAGGGTAAATATTACAATAATAGTAATGATAGTTATAAAGGAGAGAAACCAATTGGTACCTAGTGAGGAGACTACAGTGGTTGATATATCCATTAACCAAGATAGAGTGTTAGTAAATGATACCATAAAAGTGAGGGTGGGAAAGTAATGTGGAAACCTTAACTTATTCAAGTACTTCGGATTTTATTTCCACTGAAAAAGGAAAATATTATTGGAATTCAGAGAGAAGACATGATCTGACTTCAGTTTTTCAGCAGATCATTTTGGCTGCATTGTGAAGACAAGATCACAGGAGAGGAAGGACATCAGCAAGTATTCCAAATGGACACTTTCGTAGGTGAGGGGTTGTGGTATCTAGACTGAGATTACAGCAGTAGAGGAGCAGTTGGGATTTACCACGTCCGTGGGATATGGCCTCAGATGACCTACTTTCTTAATCTGAGTTATAAGCACAGTAATATATTGAAAAAGTTGTGTAATCTTTTAGTCTCCAAATCCTTATCCATAAGTGAAGTTTACATATGCAAACATGAAGTAATAACTGTAAACTGTAAGACTCAATACCTAGTATAAAATAAAATTTGAATAACTTATTAACTTCTTTTCATATTGCATGTGCATAGAATATAGAACAGAATGGTTGGGAAAAGGAAATATAGTAAAAATACTAAAAACCCATGAGTTATACACTTGTAAAAGGACACATTTTATGGTATATTTCAATAATAAAATAAAACAAATGGAATGATAGTAATTTACTGAATATACATTTTCCATAGGTCTTTCAGAGCTATATTAATGTTTCACATACTAAAAAAGTTTAAAAATCAGAAAAGCAAAAGAAAATTCAAAATGGAATACAAATAGAAACAAATTACTCTATTTCAAATAAATTACCACACCACACAGAAGCACGGAGGAGGGACTAACTTAGGAAACTGGAATATATAGCATTTGGCCCATGCAACCTTGGACTAAAGCCCCAAAAAAACTATAAACAATTATTGTAAATCAGTTAATATACTTATTACTCAGAGTATGTGATTTAATAATTTTGAAACTAGTTTATGTACATTCTAGGATAATTAAATATATGTGGCTAATATTAAACATATTTATGGTATTAGTATGAAATCTTGTTAATATATTAAATGGCTTTAGATACTAGAAATAGAACAAAGATGAGGTAAACGTATAAGTGTGTATTAAGATTTTAAAACTAAACAAAACATATTATTTTAACTCTTATTCTCATATTTTCAATTATATCTTATTTTTCATGATCTAATGTCCTCCCATTTCACTTAATATTCAGCTATTTTTATCACATAAAATCACTAAACAATAATGTATGTTTGATGACTATTTACTTTGTTATATTACTAATATTTACATTTCTATTCATGCAAAACATAAGCAGTTTCTTTCTATGTATCATGACAATATATACTTAGATAATAAGATAGCAATTATGAAGTAGATTTTAGTTTTAATTACATATTTCTGTGATTCACATCGAGAAATGCTGACTTAATCAGAACTCACAACAAGTTTTCTAAAAATGGCTTTCATGAAATAGTATTTGTTTTATAGGTGTACTATAAAACATAGTACTGCATAGCAGTACTACATAGTACTACACGGTGGTTTACATAGTACTATCAAAGTATTATGTAAATAATAAATCATACCCTAAAAATATATTACATTTTGTAATGTAAAGTAATAGTATCATGAAGTTAAAACAATTAGCAAGACATAGAAAGTAAATATCCAGAATATGAAAATGAACAACAACATTCCAGAGGTACAGACAGAATCGGGTACTACAGAGGACTTCCTGTCTTCATCTTTCTTCTCAGTACAAATAGTGCTTTGACAGAATAATATTTCCTGATCTACCCACATGACATAATCATTCTTAAGCTAGTTACTATCTGTACCTTTTATCCTTTTTATTAAAGACATTTGCCACTGCATTGGAGGTAAAAAGAAGGGGCAGTAAAATATACAAATGTAGGGGTATTATTGCGAAATGCAACTACAAAGGATAAAATATAGCCTAATGAGTTTGGTTAGCTACAGAAGATGAAAGGGAACTGGTTGAAAATGATAAAAGTAATGAGGTGAAAGTCACTTTTCTGACCTTGCCCTTTTCATATAGTTCTGGCTTTTGCAATGGCAAATGCAATAGACTGGATGTTTGTGTTCCCTTAAAATTCCTTTGTTGAAACCAATCCCAATGTCATGGTGTTTGGAAGTGGGGGCTTTGAGAGTAATTAGGTCATGAGGGTGGAGTTGTGCCCTTATAAGAAGAGGCCACAGAGCTAGTTAGCTTTCTTTGCACCATAAGAGAATATAACTAGAAGTCAAAAGTCTGCACTCCAGAAGAGAGTCCTTATCAGAAACCGACCATGCTGGCACCCTGACCTTGGACTTCTGGCTTCCAGAACTCTGAGAAATAATTTAACGTTGCTTAGAAGCCACCCAGTGTATCAGACATTTTTATGGCAGCCTGAACTAACACCGTGATTTTTTACATACTCAAATAAAGAAAATAATTATAATAAACAAGAATGAGGAAACAATCCTTAAAGGAAAATACAAAGAAAAACAAAGAAAATAAACTATATTTTAAGTGAACTACATAACAGCAATGAAGGATGGAGGGAGTAGGGAAAGTAACCAAACTAACATTTGAGCACAATATCTAATATATATACTGTCAGGTTAAAGAAAAAAAAATTATATATATAAGCTCTAATTATACTTTTGTTTTATTTTTCACAGACCATGGTAGAGCAATTTTGAAAACAAGGACTGGCAAATCCATAAATATATACTGGATAATATTTTTTTCACTGACAGAGAAAGGAAATATAAATATGGAAAAGGAGGGATATAAATGAATTTGCTGTTTTTGTTTGAAATAAGAGAGAGCACACATACTTATGCATGTAGGTATAAATGGCTATGAACCCATGCATCTGCTTCCTGTCTCTGTCCACGATGCCCAAGAAACAATGATACCCCAAAAGCAATGAGCACAATTATCACTCAGCCTTGGGTTTAAACATCATTCTTCACAAAGAGGACACAGTGCCATTAGGAAACGTAGATTCCAGGGCTAGACAATATAAATACAAAATGATTCTGAAACATCTTGTGGTGAGGATATGTATAAAGGACAATGGGCCAGGTCGAAGGGGCTGCAACAATCAGAAACAAGTTAGATGTAATTAGATCTACAGAGAGTGTTCTTATAAACAAATGGCTGGCTAGAAAAGATAAGATATATAACACAATTTATTTACATAAAATATAATCATAGGTCTATGAAAACTACAAATTTTATCCAAAGTCTGTATGTGGGGAGGGCAATAAGAATTGGAAAAGAGAATAGAGCTTGTAAGAAGAAAAAAGTAGTGAGGTCCTCACATTGCTTTCTTCTGATAATCCTTACTGAGCTGAAGATTATGATTAGGTTAACATTATATACTTGATATATATTTAATACATATCTACCAAACAAATTAGCATCAATAATATTGTATTTTTATCAAAATTATTATTGCACAGATTTTTCTTCTGATTGTTAAAAATAGGATCACATTTGATATTTGTATGTACTTGATAGTGTCTAATGATACTTGTTGCCTAGTGATTGAATATTGGAGAAGTGTTAATAAGAGCATTTCGTTTTTTACAAAAAAAAATACTCTTTGTAAGCATTAGGAATCCAAGACACAATTTTGGTAAGAAAAATGCTTCCTAGCACCCGTATATTTTAAACTTTATTTTTTATTTCAAAATAAATGATAGTAAGCAATGCTTTCAGTGCCTGAATTATATTTTCTAGTGTCTAAAAATAAAAGCACCATATGTAGAATTTTGATAACTTTAATTGGATTCAATTATCTCTCATAGAGTACTAAAACTGCTTGGAAAGTATGAACAAAATTTCAAGTTTTACTCTTTATCAACCAATTAGGTTTATGTAAAGCAGAATTTTCCAAAATGTGAGCCTATGAAAGAGAGATGCTCTTGAAAATAAGTAAGTCATATTCAAATACTTGGAGAAAAAATAAATAGTACATCAATGTTTAAATATTATAAAATAATATGTGAAATAGTATATAAATTAACCTATTTATCCTATTGTAATGCATCATTTTCCAGGTGCATTTGAGGATTGTTGCATTTATATTTATTCAAGCCTATTAATATTTTGTATTATCTCAGTATTTTCTGTATCACATAAATAAAAATTTTGAAATGTAAAAAAAAACTAGAATTTTAAATATTAATGACAGTAGCCAATAAATTGTGTGGAAAAAAAGGTCACACCTACCTCAGAATATAGAAAAAGAAACTGGAAAATTTAAAACACAACTATCTTTTCTGCAGAAAAAATAATTGGGTGCTTTTACTCAAGGTATGTCAGGAATGTCATCCTCATATGTGGAGGTCAGTATATTTTATTTGTAGTTGCCTGCCCCTAATGTAATTTTGACTTCCTGGCTCCAAAAAAAGAATTCATATGTGCTGTAAATCAGAGTTTTAGTAAATGACTAAATTTCACCTGCAGATTTATGAGATGAAAAGTAACCATTAGTCATATATCCTCAAGATATAGATACTTTCATCTAGGTATCTCAGCCAATTTACCTTAAAAGTTTAAATCACTTTGAAAAATTTGCCATATTTCTTTAAAAAAACACTTTATCTCAAAACCATCAGAATTATATCATACTTTAACTGATCTAAAATTTGAACACACTGCAGTGTACTTACTGTATTTTGCAACTCTGTTAAGGGAAATATATTTAATAATTGATTTAAAAATGCAGTCAAGAGAAATTTTTAAGACAGTTTTACATTACTTACAAAAATGTTTTGATTACAAATGTAGTCATACAAAAGCTTTATACTTGTATACCACTCAAATACACTGTTTTTAAATATTTTCTGATGATTTGATTACTCTGTTTAAGCCAAAGCATGAACTCCAACATTGTGATTATTTAAATTATTAAAATTAGTACCTAGTCTTCGATTGAAGTTCATAACTTTAAGTTATTAAATTAGTAGTTATATGGATCTCCTGTAATAAATTAATTTCTTTAAAATATGCAATAATTAAGTTAATGAAAAATCAAAGACTAGCGTAAAACACATCAATTAGGTTTTTCATATCATTTTCTTTCTATTAAGAAAATTCAGTAAATATATTGAAGTTTATTTATAAATTATAGTTTCCTGAAATAGACAACAAAAAGTGTCCCTGATCATATACAAGAGTAGGGATTTTAGCTGACAGTATTAGTTATATTATTCTTCTATTCTTTCCATATTAGGAAGCTTACGAAAAGAAATATTTTTAATTTACTGTGAGTTTAGGTATAGCATATTCTTAGTTGCTGAGTATATTTTGCCTAGCTGGTATTGCTGTGCTTTCTCTTTATGCACACAGTGGTAATCCTTAGCTACAGCTATCATCCTAACCCCCAGTATCAATCAGACAGCGATAGCCACTTTCTGCTTACTCACACAGGGCTTACCTGCAATGGTAGCAGCCATTACACAATGTTTATTTTGTCAAAAATTAAAATAGATGATAGGCAGATTGACAGATACATGTGTAGACAAATAGATCAAATTTTTATCAATGATATGGAGTTTCTGATTTTGCTGAGTAAAATAAGACAAAATATAAAGACATAAGAACAACATAAAAATGAATACTAGAATATTTACTTGTTCTTTAAAACAGATTTTGAGAATAGGGGTTTATATTTTAAAAGATTTTTTAAAAATTTTTATTCTACTTCAGAAGACCAAAAATGCCATGTTATATAAAATTGAGGATTTGTCATATCGCCTATTGGCATAGCCAGCCGTTGGCCATTTTGCCGTCAGATAAATAACTTTGTCTTCTTCTGGTCTACTTTGAATCTCAGGGCAGCATCTTTCTCAGGCTATCTTGTCAATGGCTTCTGGCCAAATTCTGGTAATTAAGCTCTTAGAGGGAGATTGGAGAACTAGGAGTAGGGAAAGCCTAGGATGTGTCTTTCAGAATTTAATTGCTCTCAGATAGCTCTGCCTTCCATAATCCCAAGTCCTATGTGGTACCTCCTATCATATTTCTAGCTCCTGCTGGACTCCCCGTGTAATTTGTGTCCTGGGAAGCAGACTTAGGATGGAGTTTCCCATGCAGGTTGTTATTGTCTATTGTGTAAAGTACTCTTGCTAAAAATGCCTGTGCAATGGAGAAAAAGGAAGCATGAATGGGTAGAGAAGTTGAACTGCAATATAGCCGCAGTAATAGTCTTACCAGACATCATAGGGAGATCTGGAGCTGTAATGATGCTTCAGTGCTAGCCTGAGTGGACCAAGGTAGCTATCTTTATACTCTGACTTCATTTATTGAATGTTGGTTTGTGAGGGAGAGGTGTGTCTTTGGGAGATAAAGTTCAGACAGCTGAGGAAATCACAGAAGGGCTGACAGCTGAAGATTGTCTACTTGGAACATGTCCAGTAGTTGGGACGAGTCCTTCATCAAAGAACAGTGCATCCGTATTTAGCACAGCTCAAACTTGGGCCAGCTTCTCCAATACTCTCATAAATTTCTCTTTCTGGAAAAAGATGTTGGAAATGAATGATATGGGGTTGAACTCCTAACCCAAATGCTACATCTGGGCTCAGGGCCACAGCTGATACTCATCATTCCTCCATCAACAGTAAGAAAATCAGCTGATGCCAATGAATTACCTAGAATTGACCCCCCCACACCATGCCCTTCTTAGGATGCAGTCAGTGTGTTTTGCATTTGCCTATCTAATGTAGGCAAGGGAAAACCCAGAAGTACCCCAGAGAATCACCTGGGTGCCAAATAGCCTCACTTCTTTTACCGAATAACTGCAGCCTTATTTCTTCCTGATGATTAAGATTAATTCCCCAGCTTGGATGGCAACTCCTCTTCTTACTTGCTCTCTTGGCACAAGGAATGGGAAGTGCCCAGGTGGCAATCACAGCATATGATTTACTAGCTCTTTTTCTGTATCCCATGGAAATAGTGTTCCGCCTTTGGTTACCAAGACTTTTAAATTTAACAAGCTCAGAGTGTGGCGAGTGAGAGACAGCATATTGGAAGTGTTGATAAGTAGAGCTACTCTTGTTTTCAATTCCTTGGTTCTTGGACTCAGTGGTTCCTACTGGAAAAATAACACTATAAAAGGGTGTATGTGTGTGTGTATGCATATGTATCTGCATATGTATCTGTATATGTATAATTATATCTATAATACCATACAGTCTATCCTGAAAGATACTACAGTATTGCCTCTAAGCTGGTGCATCCTTTGTGCACAATCTGTTAGGCCAACGACTTCTGTGTAGTGCTTTGGATCCCAAAGTCATGGGGATACTCTCACACATCTTTGCTGTAAAGTGAGAAACCTGCACAAATATGATGGTAAGTGTTACCACAAATTAGTGGATCAAACATTCAATAGACTTTAGATAGTTGTCCTGGCTGAGGCCTTGTATGCAGGAAGGGAAAACCCATGTCCATACTCTGTGTCTACCCTGTCACAATGAATCACTAGCTCACTTTGTTATAGTCTAATATAATAAGTTATGATTTCTTCAAAGGATAATTCTGTATCAGGGACCCAGTATTGGTCCCCATTCTTGGCTAGTTGGACATGCAGCAGCAGTTGTAGCTAGAACAACCTTGGGGCCTCTATCTCCTCCATCATGGCCACATCGCTCATGTGCTCATCATACCAGCACTGGACTGACTGATGGCCAGGCTGACTGATGTCAACCAGCTGAGTCATTTTGCATATTTCTTTTTGTTTAGATCTGCTTCATTGTTGTGTACTATATAAATGTTAATATTTGATAGTAAGCTTCACCCTTTGTGTCCATTTTTATTGAACAATCTGTATATTGCTAATATATAATTTCTTGTCCTAAATCCTCCAATCTTTTTCATTCCAGATCCCTGACTGATCTAAGATATCTGTCACTGACCATGTGTCATCTTATTTTCTAACAATGGACCACTTCCCTTTCCAGAAAGCACAGTGGCCAATTGCACAAGCGAAACACAATAGGTTGCAAGGATTTTGCATCACTACTCTCTCAAAGTCACTCTAAATCAAGCTCAGGCTCTTCTTTCTCATCTATTAGCTGCTTGTAAAGATTCCCCATACAACCATAGGTATAACCTTAGGTTGAGGCGCTGGTACAGCAGTAGTAGATGATGACATGAACTTCTGGATTCACTTTTCATGAAGCTTGCTTATGCCCTCTACTCTCACTTCTACTATATCCTGGATATATCACTGACATATTCCACAGGATTTTTGTTGGGTCCACATGGTCATATGACATGGTGGCTCTTAAAAAATCCAACTCATGGTGAACAATTTTGATGAGATCATCTTTAGGTTCATTATGGATAGGTAATTACAATCAGGAACAAGTAGCTCACTAGCAGGGGTTTTTTTGTTTGTTGTTTTTTTGTTTATTTGTTTGTTTTGTTTTTTGGTGATGCTGATGTTTATTTTTCCCTCAAAAATATATAAATCTCCATGGCAGATATCATGGTCTTGCTCCAGAATACCACAATGCTGTATTGTAATTCTCCCTTCGAAACTGTCTATAAATTCTACAAGTCATCATGTACTATCTTTTTCTCTTCTAGCAATGGTAGCACATGTGGAAAAATAATTGCAAGTGGGGCTAATTGTTTGTTTAATTTGCAGTGATCTACTAAGATTTTCAAGAATCCATCTAATTTTTGCAAACTCCAGACTGGTGAATTAATGGAGCTATTTCAGGGAACACTGGCTCTGAATTCTTCAGTTTTAAGAGTAACATCAATTTCTGCTAAAGTCCCATAAAGATATGATACTGTGTTTGATATTCTGTCTGAGCTAAAGTAGTGGATAGACTCAGAGATATCCATTGGCCACGTACACTAGGATAGCTCTTACCACACAAGTCCATTGGGGAAGGACTTATTGCCAACAACCAGGTATTTTCATTTATTCAATGACCAGTGAAAATAACCAGAGTGAATCTTCAGATGTGGAGGATCCTCTGTGAGTTGGACTTTGGTCAGGTCTGCATTTATTATCTGACACCTCTGAGCCCTAATTTAGCACAAGACCTTGGTAATGCTTTGGAGTCTTGTGGAAACAAAGTAGACTTGGGACTTCTGTTTAATTGTTCTTGGAGTGTTTAAATCTGTTTCCTTAGTTCAAAAGTCCCTGAAAAATGGCTATAAGTCCCTTTGGAGAACAACCATGGGAATTAATGCATTAACATTTACTATTATGTTACAAGATTCTTCCTCTGGCGATCTAGAGTTTTTTCTTCAGTCAGTATTTTCTGAGTCCAAAAACCAGTTCAGATCCAAAATCTTGTTAACAAGTTGTGACATATTACTGAGTTGACTACACTTAGTCTCCGGATCATTCATCTTTGATTTATTTTGACAAATAGAACTTCTGTTGGCTGCCCATATACACTGTACCCAAAGATACAATATTCTTTTATCTTTATTATTTTTCTATTTATTTCCTCTGTTTCTCATTTCTTTGTTTCTCTCTCTTTTTTTTTTTTTGTCTTTCTGTGGGTTGCCTGAACATTATTTTAGATTTCTTTTTGATTGTTTATAGTTTTTTAAAGTTGTTTCTTTGTATACTTTTCTTAATGGTTACTCTAAATATTGCAGTACACATAACTAACTTAACATGGTCTACTGATACTGCTGGTTTTTCCAAGTAGAGTAAATATAAAGACCTTACTTCTATTTAGGTCCTTTTACCTTTCCCAATTATTTTAAGAATTTCCTTGGCATGCATTGTATACAACATCTGATACTCTTGTGAGTTTTATCTCAACCATATAATATAATTGAATAAACTCATGAGAACATAATGCTATATTTACCCTTATTTTTCCTGATTACAATGTTCTTCCTTTTCTGAAGTTCCAAGCCTTCTTCTATTATCATTTTCTTTATGTTTATAGAACTTCATTTAGCTATTTTTAAGGCTAGTGACAAATCTCCTTAATTTTATTGCATCTGACAATGTTTTATTTTGTCTTAATTCATGAAGAATAGTTTTGCCAGATATAGAAATCACAGCAGAGGAGTCTTTTCTTTCAGCACCTGAAGTATGCTATACTGTTATCTTTTGATGTACATGGTTTCAGAATTACATTGTATGAAAATATTTTTTACCTATAAGTAGTTTAGCATTTCCTTCTGCTTCCAAGATTATTATTTGTTATTAGTTTTTAGGGCTAATTATTATGTGTCTTGACATTTTTTTTTTTAGGTTTATCTTATTTGGTATTCAGATCCTTAAATCTGTAGATATATGTCTTTCACTAATTTGGGTTTTTCAACCGTTATTTCTTTAAATATTGTTTTCAACCCCATATTCTTTCTTCCAGATATTGTATATTTATTTATTTTTTTGCCCTGTTTTCTGTGTATTGTTCATATTGGGTAAATTAAATTAACTTGACCTCAAGTTCACTGAGTTGACAGAGTCTATTCTCTGTTATTTCCACTCTACTATTGAGCCCATCCAGATTTTTTGGCTGTTGTCATTGTAGTTTTCAGTTCAAAAATTTGCGTATGGTTCTTTTTCTATAATTTTATATATCTTTTCCAAGATTTTTCCTTTTTTTTTATTCATTTGAGTCAAGAGAATTCATAACTCTTACTAAAGCAATTTTTTTAAGATAGCTTAAAAATCCTAGACAGATAATTCTAACATCTGATCCATTCATGGGGTGTGGGAGGGGTGAGGTGGATATGCAGCCCCGCACTCATCCTTGCTGAAACTATGAGGGGAGGAGGAGAATGGTTTAATTATCATTGCTTGGCTGGAGTATAGCAGGTATTATCAAAAAGATTTTCTGTATTGTCAGGCCACCCCTTTCCCAGTCATTTGGCTATAGAGTCAGAGCTTTCATTTGTCATTGCCTATTGGAGTTCCTGGATTCAAGGCTCCAACAATGCCTTATCTGAGATATATGGGAGCCAATAAGAAAATCAAGGACCAATTGCAGAGTCATTCCTCAAAGCACAAGGTCTCTTGGTAGTCTGTCAACTTCTTTCCAACTTTTACACTTTTCCTACGCTTGTTTGTTGTCTTGCTCCAGGATATTTTAGCAGTAAAAGGAAATAACTAAGAGGACTAGGGCTATCCATCTTGGTCAGCTCTGTATTGTCTTTATAAATCTCTGAGGATCAGGCCCCCACCTGATGGTCTGACCTTGCCAGTTGCCACATGTTAAGGTAATTGCATACACCTGGAATCTATTATTTTGGAGCCTTGCCATATACATCAATTATTTGGATGGAGTCCAGCATGGGGCCCTTACACTTCTGCATATATTATTGAAATTGTCAAGATTGCAAGACTGTAACTACTCATTCATTCTGACCATTTCTCAGGATTGTTTATGAAGCTAGTATTTCTGAGAAGTGAGATCATATTTCCCTCCAGACAAAGAGCCAACATGCTTCTGCTTGACAATAACTTTAATGTTACTCTGACTACTGCTTTTGTTGTAAGTATGAATTTGTCTCTGATCCAGGAGAGCTCTGCCCTCTGCTGCCATCCATGAAACTGTGGAAGACTAATGTATTAGTCTGTAATAAGGGTAAAATCAATATCCTCATAGCTATCATTGAGCATAGTTCCTATAACAACTTCCTGTATCATCCTTCTTTGTCTACAAAAGAAAGCTGCCATGCATTCTTACCAACGCATTCTTTTCTGTCTTAATCATGTATTCCCTGTTTATTCTAATAGAATATAATCATTTATTGTATTTTCCAGCTTTACATAAGGTATCTGTTCTGGTATGTCCATTTATCTGGCATTTTAAATACTCATTCCACTGTCTGTTACAACAATTCTGATGTACTAACAATATCTAATATTGGTCATCACTTTTTCAGTATATCTAGGAGCAACCTTCGTAGCAAGTTTGCACAATGTCATGTGGTTCTTTACAGGATTTTAAATCACATGTTCTAGAAATGTGCTCCTAATTTGATAAACTATCCATTATGGTATCCAGACCCACCTTATCAAACTCAAATGTATTCTCCTGACTCCCGCTGATAAATGCCAGCTAGACCCTACAGCTTCCTTGGAGATTTACTCCTTTGCCTTATCAGACCCAGCACATCTCCGGCTCAATTATACTGGTGGTTAATCTTAATCACAGATTAAGATCCTTCTAAAATGAAGGCGTAAGAACAGAATCTGAGGTGGGGTGGGGAGTGGGAAACATTGTATCTGTTTAGGAGAGAGGAAACCTCTGCATCAGTTTCAAGAAAGAAAAAAAACACACTAGCTCTTAAAAATGAGGGTCAGTCCACTTCTGCAGGCTCAGTGGTTTCAGGAAAATCTGGTGCTTAACAGTTTGGGGATCATTAGCCTAGAGGTCTGTCTCACATTATGTGTCAATGTTTTATACTTTTGTAATCAGGTCCTGCATTTGGCAGAATGGACCTCCCCTGGTTAGGAATTTAATACTTTTTGGAGCTTGGCTACTCTGTTGATTAAGTCCTTGGTTGGTCCTCAGGTATTTTTCCCCTTTTATTGTTGGAAATGAAAGCAATGTGAACCACTCAGAAAGTGTCTGGCTGCACACTTAGCATTAAATTAGCAATTTATCTGACTTAGATTTCCATTATATTTAATATTCTTCCGGGGCTCAGTTAATCTTAGCAACAGCCATTAAGTACATTATTTTTATGTTTTTTCTGTCCTCTATAGTTCTCAAATCTATCCACATAAGTTAATGAATTCTTTCCATCAGTGTATATCATTATGCACACAAAGAGCAGTGTAAGTGTTATTAGTTATATTGCCCCTTGTGTAAGATGTGCTACCGTGGATGGGGCCCTCATTGTTAGCCAGGCTGTGAAGTATTCCACATTATAGCTTTCTTTTTAAAATTATTCCCAATAACAACTATCACAGATTACTTTCCCAGGAAGGCAGTTCCTAGGTGAAATTTTGCATGCAATTTGCTATTTTTTATTGTGCAGAATTTTCTCAAGATAAACACTTGTGGAAGAAAATGGGAAAAAAAATAGGAGTAGAAGGAGGAAGAAAGTAGCCTGTGTCGCAGGCCCAGCAACAGCCTATCACAGTGTCACAGATAGTTCTAGAGATAGAATCCCTTCAGTAGTGCCCAGGCACGGCCAACGTGGCCAGCTCTTTTTATAGGCCAACATTGGTGATCAGATATGGGCTGCCCAGGAAGGAATGTGACCTTAGGAGATATGACTTTCTTTAGCAGAGGGACAGATAATTGATAGGGCAAATAGTGGTGTCTACCAACAGTGTTTCCAAATGGAGAAATGAATTAAATTAATTGAAGAAGTTGGGCTCACTTCACAGTGTCTACCACATCCTGACTTCTAGGATCAAATAACAATCCCACATTCCATGTCCTTTCATCTCTAGAGGTAGTAGTAGTTTCTCAGCCTGGCTAATATCTATATGCATCGTCATCCTGATGCTATTTTCAGCTCTGATTATTTCTGTGTGTGCATGTGTGTAATCACATCTATGTATGAAATTACTTCTGATTGAAATATGTGGAGTTATTTCTTTCCTGGCTGAACACTGATTGATATGTCATCCATTTTGTTTTTATCAGATTGATTCTCTTTAAATTGCTTAAAATCCTTGTGAGGCTGTCTCTTTTTTAGTAATTTTTTATAACTATATTAAAGATTGATAGTAGTTAATCAAACTGTAATATTGTTTTTCATATAACATCACTTTAGCTCCAGAATGCAGTAATGTATGTTACCACTGAAGAATAATTATCTCTTAGACAATTTTGTCATTCTTAACTTTCTATTCAAGTAGGTTACAGACAGGTATCATATATGCTCATTTTCATTGCTTACTATGGAAGTTTAAATCATTGAATGATATAATATATCTATAAATATTTTACTAATAAATTATTGATGATGATGTAGTAAATAACCAAAAATCCGTCATATTCTGTAGTAAACCAGTACTAATATATGCTATCTGAATGAAGTCTACAAAAATTATAGACATGTATAAAATATTTTTAGAAACTTCCAAATGCTATTTGACTCAACATCTATTTGTCTGGTTATTTGAAAATTCTAATAATTTCAATGTTTCTACCAGTTATCTATATTACTAGGTAACATTTTATGGTTGTAAGGATATAGACCTTGAAATCACATATACCTGAGTTCAAGAACCAGGACTATATCATAGATAAACTATTTAACTTCTCCAAATTTTATATTCTTTTGAAAATAGTGGATATAGTAACTAGATGTTATTAATGTTATTGATATGATAGTCAATAAAGTATTATGCATATAGTAATAACAAATTAAACGAAATCATAATTCTGTCTGGCATAATTTCATATTTAATGAAGTAGCAATTCATTGTCTTTTATTGAGGAGAAAACTGAGACATTGAGTGTTTAATATGGCTTATTGCTTCGAAAAAAATCATTCTGTGAGAAATCTGTTATCTACAATATAGTTACCATTTTACTGAATTTTAGAATAAAGTAATTTGAGTAGTTATGGTAACCCATAATCCTGAAAAAACAAATGTATAGAGTATTTCATTTGTCTGCAATTCTTTTTATCTTCAGCCTTAAAAAATATAGAAAAATACTGTGTTCCAAACCTGCTAAGTTTTGTTCTTTTGCTCTCCACTTTTCAGAGTCATTATGTTAGTTATGTGTGATGTTGTTAGGTTTATAACTCTTTGTATTCCAATTTGACTTATTTTTGACTTTGTAAAGCATTGCTTTTGTTCTAAGCAGCAGAATTAAGTAAAATATTATACTCAGAGATGTGTCTCTAGCTGCTCATTCCTTCTACCTTGTTCCATTCTCACATTCATGTCTCCTTTTTCCACCCCCTGCCTATAACTGCTTAATCTCCTTACTTTCTGTTTTTGCTTATTGTATTTCTTTCCACACAAATAGAAAAATAGGTGTATATGTTCTTATATCTCCTACATTCTTACATAGATAATAGCATACTATATATACTTTTTGATACTTAGTTTTTTTCTGTTAATTAACAATGTATCTTACAATGAATCTTGGAAAGCAGTCCATATTAGTTCATAGAAACTTTTTCTTTGTCCTTCTCTTGGGTGGATAAAACAGTTTATTTATAACCACATTGTTATAAACAGATATTTAGATTATTTCCAAATTTTTGTATTGAGTTTTCTAATATTTTTCCAAGTTCATCAGTTTCTCATTTTATAATAATATCTTTAAAATTTATATACTAATATTTATAATTTTTGTTTTTTTGTGGATTTTGATTCAATTGTAAAGGATTTCCATACATGAAGCTCAAAGAGAAATTCCCATGTAAATTTCCCTTTAGGAGGCATACAGTTTCATTTTTATGTTGAATATATGAAGTTTATTATATTATTCTTAATTGAAGTAAGAATAGTTTTTATCTTTTTTTTATAAATATCTATCCAGTTACCCCAGTGTTAGTTATTAAAAAGATCATTTTGTCCCAGTGATATGAGATGACATGTTCCTAATACACTAGGTTTCCACATGTAATGGGGTCAAATCCAGGCTTTATATTTAATTTCACTGGATTACTTGTCTACTCATGCAGCAGTATGACACCATTGCAATCATATAAGATTCATTGCATTTTTTCATGTATGGCAAGCCAGCTCTCTTAACATGCTTCTCCTCTGCTCAAGTGTTTACCTAGTTATCTATTCATGTTTATTTTTCCATATGATCTTTAGTAGTAACTTACCTAACTATTTTTCAAAAATCTTGTTGGCATTTTTATTGAAATTACTTAAAATATATAAATTAGAAACAACTGACATATTTATTATGTTGTGTAATCTTATCTGAGTAAAGAATGCCTTTACATTTTTTTAAGTCTCCTCTTGGGTCACTAAGAAGCATACAATGTAAAAGTTTAAACATGTTTAAAGATGATTTTACTGTGGAAATTTGGTCAAAAAGAAATATATAAAATGGTAAATCCGCACGGCTTCTTTTTTGTAGAAATATTTTTCTTTTTTTAGCATACAATCTGAGATATACAGATAAATGTTAATGTAGAAATATTTCAAATACTTTGTAGGACATTTTAACATAAATTTTATCCTAACATTTAAATGGTCTCTATTTGCTAGGTAATTATAAAAAAATACTATAAGTATTTCAAGTATAGGGCATAACTATTTACAAATTAGTAGTAGTTTATCAAGTACCAAGGAGTAGAATAAATTTTCCAAAACTCTAAATTGAGCTATTATTTTTACTTTTATCTCCTTTCCCATTGCAAATTTATAAGCCATCTATAATGTCCATTTATATTTTAAATATTTATGAAAATAAAGGAGAAACAAAAAAATATCAAAAACAAAGTTGTCCCAGGGGGATTATG
This sequence comes from Avahi laniger, assembly GCA_963575035.1. Classification (NCBI taxonomy): domain Eukaryota; kingdom Metazoa; phylum Chordata; class Mammalia; order Primates; family Indriidae; genus Avahi; species Avahi laniger. The sequence continues at coordinate 27,380 of CAUYSK010040282.1, read as the reverse complement.
TAAGAAATATATTTACCAGATTCAATGTCTTGAAGAATTTTAAAACATGTTAGAATAAAAGAAATACACGTTCAAATGATTACAGAGTAAGTCATTATAGAAGTTTCAGAAGAGACTAATGGAACTCTTAGATATCTGCTATATTATTCAGAGTTCTCTAAAGTGGCAGTCCCCAATCATTTTGGTACCAGTGACTGGTTTCATGGAAGACAATTTTTCTGCAGACCGGGAGGGAGGGTGGTTTTGGGATGATTCATGCACATTATATTTATCATGCAATTTATTTCTGTTATTATTACGTTGTAATATATGATAAAATAATTACACAATTCACCATAATGTAGAATCAGTGGGACCCCTGAGCTTGTTTTCCTGCAACTAGATGGTCCCATCTGGGGATGATGGGAGACAGGGACACCCAAAGCACGTTGCATATGTCAAGTCTGCTCCTTAGTCTTGTTTTTGTTGCTGTCACTGCAGAAAACCCTGCCTCGCAAAGACAGGATGTTGGAAATGGAAGCAGGCTTTTCAGTGCTTTGGTTGCGATCTGAGATATTCCACCTTGATTTTAATCCTGTTGTATGGAAATTTGAAGTTGTCTCAAACATACTTTTAAGGCCACCATCATTTTTGATCTCAAGCAGTTGATCCTCTTCTAGCATGGACAAAGTCGATTCACCTGGCTTATTCACAAATGGATTGCGGATCCCTCACTGATTGCTTCTGTTCTTCATGTTCATGTTTTTTTTTTTTTCCTTTTTAAAAACTCCAATGGCTTGTCTTTCAGTGCAGGGCACTTGGTCTCTTTGTGATGAAGCCATTTTGAGTGTTTTATAGCATTGTTGGATAGCTGGTCGCTACATATTATACAAAACAGACTTGGAGAATGTGAATCACATGTTGCAATGAACCCTTAATTTAAGCAGGACTGTTTGTATTTTCTTTTAATTGCAACTTTCACTTTGTTGGTAGTATTAGAGTCTTCTGCTGTCTCCTCATTGGATCTTATTCCCTTTTCAAAGAAGCTCTCTAGCAACATTTGTTTTCTATTCATTTTTGCTAGAGTCAGATTGTGGGCTTACAAAACTGTGACTGAGACAAGTGCACAGTGAGGGAAAGAGGTGCATGCCTAAGTGGTAACTAAAATAATGGGCGGGCCATGGGTGGACTAAAATAAATGTCATGTTCTTACTTAAAGACTGACACTGACACCTAAGATGCAGCTTAATTGTCACTGGCCACTCACTGATAGGGTTTTGATATGAGTCTGCAAGCAATTGATTTATTATAATCTCTATGCTTTCAAACCTCTCTGCTAATGATAATCTGCATTTGCAGCTGCTCCCCAGGGCTAGCATCACTACCTCAGCTCCACCTCAGATCATTAGGCATTAGATTCTCCTAAGGAGCATGAAACCTGGATCGCTCCCATGTGCAGTTTACAGGAAAATTCACTCTCTTATGAGAAATCTAATGCAACCGTTTATCTGCCAGGAGGTGGAGCTCAGGGGGTGATGGGAGCCATGATAAGTGGCTGTAAATACAGATGAAACTTCTTTGCTGGCTTGGTGGTAGCTCACCTCCTGCTGTGTGGCCAGGGGTTGGGGGCTGCAGCTCTATAAAAACAGAATAAATTATTGTGTATCAGAGAGAAAGAAAGGGAGAGAGAGGATGAGACAGAGACAGATAGATTTATTATGAGAATTAGTTCGCACAATATTATGGAGACTGAGAAGTTCCACCATCTGTCATCTGCAAGCTGGAGAACCAGAAAAGCCACTGGTGTAATTAATTCCAAGTCTGAAGTTCTGAAAATAGGAGGTCATAAATTTGCTTCTGGTGTAAGACCTGGTGTCTGAGACTGGAGAATCAAGAGCTCTAATGTCTGAAGACAAGAGAAGACGGATGCAGTGGCTCAAGAAGAAAGAAAAATAATTTATCTTTCTTCCATCTTTTTGTTCTATTCAGGCCCTCCAAGAACTGGATGATTCCCACTCACCTTGGTGAAGGTGGGTCTTCTTTACTCAGTCTACTGACTAAAATGCTAATAGTTTACAAATACAATGTCACAGACATACCAAAAAATAATGTTTTACCAACTCTCTGGGCATCCTTTAGCTCAGTAAAGTTGACACATAAAATTAAACATCACTGTTTCACTCCTCGTTAACTCGGCACCCATATATCAATACATTTCCTTATGTTATTGTCCAAATAAAGACAATAACAAAGTCATAAATTTGTCTAATATGATAAAACTATCTTGCCTACAACTGAAATGTACTAATACTTTCCCCAGAAGAGAAGGTACATTACTCTTGAGTGATGTTTACTCATCTAGCAACCCATGACTGAAATATTATGATGTAAAATTAGTACTTATGCTGTTATAAAATCAATACATCTCATAGTACATTATCAAGGAAGAAGAAAGACAAGAAAGGCATTTGATTAATATATGTATATATACACACAAATGTAGTTATAATAAAATAAAATACTCATAATGCCAGTCCTTGTTTCTATAACTGGACACATAGTTATAGCTGATATGTATAACTATTTTCTTTCACTACACATTCTGCATTCCTTTTGTCTTCACCAAGCACCTCAGCTGGTCATTGTTCTTTCCTTAATGAGGTGAGCCAGACTTTTATTCCTGATGGGTCTGGGCCATTAGAAGCTCCTGCCTGGATTGGGTTGTTTTGGTTTTCCATTTACGTTAACCACAGGGCATAGTTGTACTAAAAGGGATCTCTTGTATTGCAGATTTACTTTTCCTTTCTTCCACTGTGAAGTACTCAGTGTCCAATTCCCCTTGGCAGTCAGGATTATTTGCCTCAACCATCACCATAACTCCCTTTTTTGCCTCTTTAATCAGAGGTATGAGGAGGCCAAAGTGGCTGGGTGGCGATGTAAACTTCTAATTTAATGGAATCATCGTTGTTTCTCCTGGTGGAAGCTTTCTTATCTCTACAACTAAGTCCTCTAGGGTAGCAGAATGTAGAGTGATGGGAACAGAAAGCAAAATGTTTGCTAGTGGGTCACTGGGCATAATAGTGAGTGGTGCCACTTCCATTTTCATTCTGTGATTTCTGGACCCATGAATCCTGGCTATGGGAGAAACAGTACCATATATTGGATACTAGTTCAGAACACATAAGCCTTCTGAAGAACCTTGCCTTAGCCTTGCAAGATATTGCCATCCAACTGTAACTGAGCACTATACCTGAGTCTTCAAAAGGCCATTCCACTCTTTTGTCAAGCCAGCTGCTTCAGGATGGTGGGCAACATGGTAATAGCGATTATTGAATGAGCATGGGCCCATTGCCACACTTCTTTGGCTGCGAAAGGAGTTCCTTGTTCAAAAGTAATGCTCTGTGGAATGCCATGATGGGAGGATAAGGCATTCTGTAAGTTCACAGATGGTAATTTTGGCAGGAGCACTGCAAGCATGAAAGGCAAATCTGTACCCAGAGCAAATATGTATTCCAGTAAGTACAAGATGCTACTCCTTCCAGGATGAAAACTGTCCAGTGTAATCAACCTTCCAAGAGGTAATTGGCTGATCACCCTGGGGAGTACTGCCATATTAGGGGCTCATTATTGGTCTCTGTTACTGGCAGATTGGCACTCAGCACTGGACATATAGCCAGGTCAGCCTTGGTGAATGGAAGTCCATGTTGCTGAGTCCCTGCATAACTTTCATCCCTGCCATTATGCCCAGTTTGTTAATGAGCCCATTTTGTGATGACAGGTGTGGCTGGTGAAAGAGGCTGATATCCACAGAATGCATCATCCTATCCAGATGATTATTAAAACGTTCTTCTGCTGAGGTCACCCATTGGTGAACATTCAAAGGGAACACAAATATCTTTGTTTTTTTTTCCCCATCCACAGAGGTCTATACAAATATCTCTTTCCCAAAATTCCTTATAACAAATTTCCCAATCATGTCCCTTCTAAATCCTTGAACATCTCTATGGCCACAGCCCATGAATAGACATGTCTGGCCATTTCTTCTCACAAGCACAGTGCACAACCAGGTGAATTGCCTGAAATTCTGCCTACTGGGAGGATTTTCCTTTACCACTGTCTTTCAGGGATATCCAATAATGGAGCTATATATCCAAGAAGAGGAGCTAAAAACTTCTGAACACTTTTGAGTGACATATGCATATTTTGCAGCAGCATCAATAAACCAGGCAAGTCTTCTCTGCCTCTGTCAATTGATCATAGTGAACTCCTCATGAGGCCACAAGGATAATCTGGGAGAGGGAAAGCAATGTAACAGGATGGAATCATGAGTATTTTGGCCACTTCATTACATAACTTACTTGTGCCTGTAGAACCTCCTATGGCCCAATCACATATATACCACTTACACCTGATGATAGAGTATTGCTATGCATGCCCAACTTCATGGCTTGCTGGGTCAGGTAACAGCTCCTTTATGATAGGTGGTTCAGATCACAGGGTAACTTGTTGATTTTTGTTCAAGCATTCAGATTCTTTTAAGGCTTAGTATTAGGCCAGGAGCTCTTTCTCAAGAGGAGAAGAATTATCTGCAGATGATGGCAGGGACTTGCTTTGTAATGAGATTCAGCTATAAGGGAATGACATCAATAGAGGATCCTTGTACACTACTAAGAATTTATACTGTTATCCATTCTTCCAGCCTTTCCCAAAGGGAAGTATGGCCTTTTACCAGAGTAAGAGTGAATTGGAGCAAAGGAATTAATCAGACTACTGGACACTGGCACCAAATTGACACTGACTCCAAGATATTCCAGCACCACTGTGGCCCTCTAGTCAGAGTAGGGGTTTACGGGGGGTCAAGTGACCAATGATGTTTTATCTTAGGTCTGTCTCACAGTGGGTCCACTGTGTCCCCAAACCCAGCTTGTATTTATTCCCCCAGTTCCAGAATGCATAATTGGAACAGATACATTTACCAGCTAATAGAATTACCATTCATTTTCTGATCCGTGGAGTAAGATCTATTACGGTAGCCAAGTAAAGGCCATCAAAGATGCCTCTACTTAGGTAAATAGCAAATTGAAAACAATACTGCATACATAGAGGGATGGCAGAGATTAGCATCACCATGAAGGACTTTAAAGATGCAGCTATGTTGATTCCCACTGTATCCTCCTTCAACTTGCCTATTTGGTCTGTGCAGGAGACAGATGAGTCTTGGACAATGAAAGTGGATTATCATAAACTTAACCAACTGGTGATTCCAATTTCAGCTGCTGCATCAGATGTGATTTCATTACTTACACCAAGTAACACATCTCTTGGTACCTGCTATGCAGCTATGGATCAGGCAAATGCATTTTCTCCATTCCTGTCCATAAGGAATTCCAAAGTCAGTTTTCTTTCAGCTGATGATGCTACTAATACATCTTTACCTGTCTTACCTCAGAGGATATCAACTTTCCAGCCCCATGTCATATTAATAATTTATTTTGGAGAGATCTTGATGGCTTTTCTCTCCCTCCAGTGGATCACATTGGTCTCTTACATTGATGAAATTATGCTGATGAGACCTAGTGAACTAGGTCCAGACCACTCACTGCTCTGGACTTATTGGTAAGACATTTTTGTATTAGAGGGTGAAAAATAAATCCAGCAAAAATTCAGGGGTCTTCTACCTCAGTGAAATTTCTAGGAGTTCCATGGTATGGGGCATGTCAAGATATCCCTACTAAGGTAAAGAATAAGGTGATAGTGGTACATCTTGCCCCTACTACAACTGAAAAAGAGGCACAATGCCTAATGAGCCAATTTGGATCTTTGAAGCAACATATTCCTCATTTGCCTGTGTTACTCTGACCCATTAACTGAATTTTGTGGATGGCCCAGAACAAAAGAAGGCTCTGCACTACAGCCAGCCTTCTGTGCAAGCTGCTCTGTCATTTAAGCCATATGAACCAGTAGACCTGATTAAAGATTAGATTATAACTTATTGGGTAATATTAAAACAGTTTCAAAAATATGATATTTGGGACAACTACAAAAATATGAGATTAATGTTGACATGAAGAGAACAAATTTCCAGACATAGAAAAGCAAGAAAAAATTAAGTTAAAGAAATTTTGATGTGTTTTGATAGGTGTAGTAGATACATTTGAGGAAATATACACTAATGGATTAAGTAGTTCAAAACAAGCATAAAAAAAGATAGTTTGAGGGTAAGATATATTAGCCCTTGAATGAATAATAAGGCATCCTATTTTTGTAGAGTAAGCAATTATATAATCATTTATCTTCTACTTTAGAGACTTATATTTATTAATCTTGAATTTTAGTGTATTAAATGGTATTGGCATTATTTTAAAAAGAAGTGAAAAGGGAAATTTTTAAATTTTCCTATCCTTATTTTGTATTTTGTTTACTTTTGTTCTTCCTTTTTTTTTTGCATCCCTGCATCCATTCTTCAAAAAATTGTGATGGGACGACTACAGGCAGTCATATAGGCAGTCAAATAAAAAGAGAAATGAATAGATACACAATGATGAGTCATGTAAAAACAGACTCTATAATAGACCTCAGATTCTAGTTTAGAGTGGAAGAGTATCATTAATTATTACCAAAAAAGTATAAATTTTATGTTGTAAAAATGGCCGAGAAGGCAAAGCACATGAATTTATGAAAATATGACAGCAAAACCAGACCTATTTGATAGGGTTTTAGAAAAAAATGCCATGAGATCTATGTGATGATTCAAAGACAACTAGGCAGATGGAGGTGTACTATAGGGGACAAAAAGACATTAAAGAAACTCTAAGAAGGAAGATAATATACAACCATTATTAAAGCTAGAATAGAGACAATTAGCTGGTTTATATAAGGAGTGAGTGAGTGTGTAGGTTTGCATGAGTTTGCATTGGTGAGAAAAAAATGATCATACTTCTGAGTTGAAAATAAATATCTTTGGAAGCTGTTTAGACAAAAAATATTGTACAAATTACACATTTTCAGTAAAAGTCAAAGTGAAAAATTATGGATGTCTTGAATAAAATGGAGGATATGGAAACTGAATAGATAGCAAAAATACTATAGTGATTTCAAATCTAATTTTCAGTTACAAAGCAGCACATATCTTAATGTGAAGATGTCTGAGAATTCTATGGAATTCTGAGAGTCTATGCAATTCAACATTTAAAAATTCATAGTGTAAAATTCTATAGGTTGGGCGGATTTGCACTAGATTACAATGGGTAAAGAATCAATAACACATGAAGAAAAATAAGCAACTAAAACTGTATGTGTCTTTTAAGATGAGATATAAAATAAATAGAAGAAAGCACAAAAAGGTGTATTGTAAATATATGATATCTACAATTGAATGGTAAGGATACTGTAGTTATGTGAGAATAGATGAGGAAAGTTGTGAATACGTATAGATGTTTAAGTTTGAGTAAGTGTGTGCATACTGGAAGAGAAAAAGAGTGGACAAGGAGAAAGAGAAAATCAGAGGAAGATAATTTGACAAATGTATTGTTTTCCAGTTAAAATAAGAACAAGCATTGCTGAAAATGCTGGAAGTGATGGGACCACTCCTCCCTATTTGCTTGGTGTCTTTGCTTTGTGTTTCTTACTCTTAATCTTCATTTTTCAGGGCAATATCAACAGCCAAGACTTGTGGAATCTTACATGTGGAGTAACACACTTCTCTCAGTTCTAGTCCTACAGTTAAAATTCTATTTCATATCCTTAGTTTTATCTCACCAGGATTGTTGCAACAATGTTTTAAATATTCTCCTTATGTTCAGTCTCTTTTCTCAGAGGCAACACACATACTGTGTTTTTATTTACTTTGACTCCCCAAAAGTTTCCCATTCCTAAATGAAAGGTGCTTAGGAATTGAAGGAATTCCAGACCTAGCATATGTGGCTTCAAATTTGTTATTCATTACAATACTATACATGCTTTGTGCCACTCACAATTTTTGCCACTAACACTGGGATTTCCAGACTGTGTTACTTACTATTTTTTCATCTCTGCTCATAAAATCCCCTCCTTTACCACCATCTGCTAACAACTGTAATCACTTAAATTCCATAAAATTACTTCTCCTTCTAGTCTGTGTTAATATCACCTTACAGCTGAATTTCTTTTTTTCAAAATTATGTTTTTATGTCACATATAATAAACTAACTTACATAACGGATATATGTGTACTTGTCATTTCCAGTCCTAGCCTGATAACTTTATAAACTACTTAAAAGCAGGTAAATTTTAATTCTTTAAAAAATTATTTTATTAACCCTTTCTCTTGGTAGAGAGCAACCATAAATGTCACATTGATCAATTCTGACAGATTCATTAAATTTTAAAAAAAATGCAATCTTGTAGATCCTAAAGTAAGTGTTAATTTACTCCAGCACCCAAATAATTGTGGTTTGGCTGGAGTGGAGGAGAGGGAGCACAAGATATTTTCCTCATTTCTTAAGTTTCATATACAATTTTTGATACTTTTTCAGCCATAAAAAGCAAAATATGGAGTGAGTGCTGCTACTATAGCATATTATCATTCTGTTGAATATAACTTTACTTTGAAAAATGAGTAAAAAGTACTAACACCACAGTGTAATCTGAAAGAATACTGATATAAGCTATAAATTTATTTATAAACTATGAATTTATCTAATAAAATAGTAAAAAATATTTAAACAAAGCTCTTATGCAACTTTATTTTCTGTAAATGCCAAAGGCTTAGTGTTTCAAAGGATCTGTATTTTCACAGTTTAACAGTGTCACATTCAATTTTGTATATTTATCTAAATTCTAACTATAACACTTGCATTTGTGGGCAAGTTAAAACTTTAAATATAAACTGTAATAGTTTAGATATTAGCAACAACTAATTCCAGAAGTCCCAAAACTTTGGGAAACTTACTTACAGAGGTATATATATTTGGAAATAAAATTGTGAAATTTCATCTAATATGAGCAAAGATTAATTATTAAGTCTTCTTTTATCTTGTTAGAACCTCAAAACATATAACTTACTGTTTAACTCACAGGGCTTGTAAAAATAAATTATAAGAATTTGGTTGATGTAAAAATGTAGCTACTATTAGAAAATACCAAAGTACTGGGTAATCATTCTCAGATTTCAGTATGATATCAACATAATTTCTAGTATTCAAATTACTTTCCTCTTTAAACTTAGTGAAATAAATGTGGAGCTCATTAGCATGAATTCCTTTTCAACTTATTTCTGTATTGTGCGCAATTTTTCATATTTTATTGTTTCAAAAACTTCTTAAAATGCACTCACGTTTCTTTTGAAACAAATTGTGTTAATATTCTTTAAAATCAAATCCATTATAAGCACAAGAAAGTACACTTGGAGACACCAAATGCTGCTTGCATTTTTAGACCAGCTCCAGCTCAGCAAGTGGGTTCTTCCTCTTTAGAACAATTCTTTGCATGAGACTGAAATGAGGTAGGGAGAAGAGCGGAGAACATGTTTTATTTTTGATATTTTTTAAAATATATTTTTTCAAAAACTTGGTGAAGAAATAGAAAAAATAACTGTAGCTACAAAATAGGGATCGAGTAAGGAAAATAAGTCATTAATATATTTTAATATTCACATTTATTTATTTTTATTCTAAATGTGAACGCATGCTTTCTAGAACAGATTTCAGACATGATTACTCACAACAATGGCCACATCAGATCTTCATGCCCCATTTTTCTTGGTGAGATGCTATGACTGTCATATGTTATCTGACACATAAAGAAGGGGATTAAATTTGCCACAGAAGAAGCACCCCAAAATCATGAATATGCATATTTGTATAGGTTATAGGCTGCCTGGCTGCCAACTTCCTCTCCTGAGGGAAGGAAGCCTAATCTTCTTTAGATAAACAAATCTTTCAGGATGTGAATCCCTGTTTTAAGATTTCATCCCCCCTTTGTCAGGTAAACACATGCCTCTGAGGGAGGTAAATTTCTCTGGAACCCGTCTCACTATGTATTCAGTGATTTTTTTTTTTTTTTTTTTTACTTCAAAGGATATCTTTGAACCAGGTTCCTATTTTCTTTGCTCAAAAAGTCCTAACTTCAGAAACATGAAAATATTCACCTTGCTTATGACAATAGTCAGAATGATTTTCTTCCCCATACCAGCACTAACTTTACTTTATCCCCATATATTATGAAGGCAGAAGCAAAGATAAGATTTAGAAATTTAGAGAAATCCTGCTTCCATTCTGATTAGATGCCATTTTTAATTATGTATTTAAATCATACTTAATAATTAAATATATTAAAATGCATTAATTACTTATTTCTTACTCAATTCCTATTTTGTAGCTACAGGTATTTTTTTTCTATTTCTTTACCAAGTTTTTGAAAAAATACATTTTAAAAAATGCCAAAAAAACCCCCCACATTCTCTGCTCTTCCTCCTACCTCATTTCAGTCTCATCAAAGAATTATTCTAAAGAGAAAGATCCCACTTGCTGTGTCGGAACTGGCCTAACAATACAAGTAGCATTTGGTGTCTCCAAGTGTACTTCATTTTGTCTTATGGTAGATTTCATTTCAAGAAATTTTAACACAAATTACTTCAGAGAAATGTGAGTACATTTTAAGGAAGGACTTTTTGAAATAATAAAATATGAAAAAGTATGACACACAATACTGGTCTAAATTGAAAAGGAACTCCTGTTAATATATTTTCTTTGACCATTATTTTTCCTACGTGAGTTAATAATGATCAAACCACCATAAGGAGAAAAGAGAATTTCTATCAGTTGAAATTTATATGTGGTTATAAGAAGACTTAACCCAATATTAAAATAATGTCTACTGTTATTTAACTTTCCATTATATATACATGTGGATAGGCATAAAATTTCATTTCATGTGTCTTTTGCAATTAATTAATCCAATAAATATTTATTGAGGGCTCGTATGTGCACTGTCATAGACATTAAAGATGAAGTTATGAACATCATGATGTTTGCATTATAATAGGAAAGATGCAGAAAAATAAATTATAAATAATATGTTCACAAATGGTATTTTATATGTGTAGAAAATAAAACATACTGTGGTGTTAGGGAATAAAATAAGGTAGAAGATAGTATTTTAGAAATTATAATTGTGGAAGGTGTAGGGACCAAGGCCCTTGGCCCCAGAAGTTTCACTGAAAGTCACTCACACAAGGCAGGTTGATTACTAGAAGAAAAAGCATGCAAATTTATTTAACATGTATTCCCAGGAACCTTCAGAATAAACACCCAAAGATACATGGACAATTGTCCATTTTTATTTTTATATTCAACAAAGATGAAAAGCCATGTAGAAATATTATTGTACAAAAAGGATATGATATAATGCTAACAGACTGGGAAAACCCAGCAAGGCCTGTTGGTCTAGATTCGTCTTGGCATCTCTGAGCAGCATTCCTGTCTTCTGGGTGTGGGGCAGGGCCCTCTCTGGAATGGGGGTCTTATGGCCTACGTCAAACGAAGGTAGGTCAGATATTTTCATTATGGCCAATTTTTAAACAAACTTTAGGTTTCGTGTATGGCTTTTAGAAAGAGGGGTTCTAGCTTTTATGAGCTGCCTTTCTGCAGCTAGCCTCAGAGGAGAGTGGGACTGAGAAAAGGAGGACAGGAGAAGGTCAGAGACAAACTTTTGCTTCAGAAGCTGCTTCTGAGGCCTTCATTTTGCCGTACAGTTTTCTGAGTCTCAACAAAGGTAACAGTTTTGCTGAGACCAAAATGAAGGATTTTGATTATCCCCCAAATAATTGGAAAAGGAATACCCCTGTCAAAAGAGAACAATTGACAAGGCTTTAAAATGAGAAAGAAAAAAACAAAAAGAATCCTTTCTTTTTTCAAGTGTTGTGGTGTGTTTGAGAAGGAGAGTGCTATGAGATGATGCTTAGAAGGTGGGAACTGGACATATAATTTAGGCCAATGTAGGCAGAGCCGAGGAGTAAGAATTTTATTCCTATTGTGGTGGGAACACATTGGCAGTGAAGTTGTTTTAATTTTGTATGAGACAGGTCCATGCGGTTCCAAGGCCAAAACTAGACCTAATGAAGGGCAAGTGTGGTCGCAAGTTGAGTAAGTTGATGTCAGTTGCACTACAATTAGCAAGCAATATCTAAATCCAGGGTAGTAGAAAGTGAAGTGAGAATTGGTTAGATAGGAGAACCAGTCTGAGATATAAAGAACTGAATTTACATTCAGATAAAATTTATGTGTGTTTTGGGATAGCAGGAGGGAGAAAGCAACAGATGGAAGAGAGGATATCCCTTAGATTGTAAATAAATATAACTGGATAAATGTTGTAAACGGTTAATTGAGATTAGGAAATTTGGGGAGTAAGGAAAGATGGTAATAATAAGTAATGCTTATTTGGGCATTATCATTTTGCTATGCCCATAGGTTATTCGAGTAGAGTGATAGCATTAGAGTCTGGAGTCCAGGGTAGAGGTTGACACTGTATTGTCAGCATTTGGAAAATATACAAACCATAAAACTTGAGAAGTTTCTTTTTGAGGAAGAGAGTGTAGATAGGGAAGAGAAGTAGGCTGTAGAATAAAGGTGAGTGATGCTAATTTAACTTAGAATTCTAAAAAGAACAATTCAGGAAAAAATACTGAAAAGTTTAATACCCCTTCAATAATATCTTCACTCTCATAGCAATCCAGAAAATAATGTGTGTTATCACTTGTGAAAGTATTGACATAATAACAATAATGCTAAAAATAACCAAGCTAATTCAGCATTTAATTGATACTGGACTATGTCTATGACATAAATTACTCATTCAAAACACTCCCATTTCACAATTGAAGACCATGAATGATTTATAAACATGCCTGATGTATGAAAGGGAAGCTTGGCTCTGATTCTAGTTTTTACCTTCTCCAATGCCAGACTATCAAAATCTGCTGGTACTAAACAGACCAGGAATTATTTTCACTGAATTGCTACATCTACATCGATGTCTGAATGTCTTGATCTATGTGATCTATGTTCAATTTCTATTTTCTGTTTACTTTCAGGGATTCCAAATTTAAACTGTTTTTTTGGGGCCCTGCAATGGGGGGGACACATGTAGACTAATTTTTCTTGCCATGATTATACTGCGCATTTCCGAGAGGCAGAGCAAAAGCTGTGATAGGTACCTAAAGAGTCAGGAAATGGCAGCTCAGCAGTAAAAAAAAAAAAAAAAGAAAAGAAAAGAAAGCAATAAACTGTGAATTAAGCTTTCTTCAATGCATTGGCTGACCTGACACATATTTAATTTTTCTTATTAGACTTAAATTTATGATGATAAAATATGACTTGCAATACATTATTTTTCTCAGTAAGGTAAAATGCAAAGATAGATTCATAGTAGCAAAATATTTTTATTCTTTTCTAGGACTTTTGCTGTTATTTTTAGAAATCATTAAAAATATTAAAACTTTTCCAGCATTCTATATACTTGGAACTTCAAAATACAAAAAATTAAAGGTATCCATTTGTTAAGCAATAATTTATTTCTCCATGTAAAGTTTTAATAAAATGCAAAACTGTATTTAGGAAAGATGTTTTAAATATTTTACAGACATCGATCGTGTGATGTGGGAAGTGACCCTTTTACTGTAACAGTAATTGGATTCTCTACACAGTTTCACCAAAGCATGATTGTTATGTCTCTATTTAAGGTTCTCTATGTGTATTTATATGTTTCTTTTTTCTTTCCTTACAGATAGACAAGTCTTGTATTTTCTTAGTCATTGGTCTCTCAGAGTGTTTGAGTCTCTTCAATTAAATCTAGTTACTCCATAGCATGCTCAGTTTTGCCAGTGCCAGTAAACATGGCCCACCAAAAAGTAGATAAGCAATATAGTCTGTCGAAGAAGAAGAAAAGCAGTAGGTCTGCCATGCATTTTATGCTGACCATGGTGTTTCTACTAATTTAGAATAAGATCATGAATAACTTTGGCACTCACATCAAAATATTAAGTTATTAATATTTGTGTCAGCTGAAGTCTTTAAAAATTTTTGTTTTAATATAATCTGTTGTTATGGCAATTTAGTTATTTGAAATTGATTTCATGGCTTTCCTTTGCAGTTATTGGAGGTCACTTACCAGATGTGGTCTATTCTAGTCTGTCAAAATCATTTTTGTATCACAACTTTGCTCTCTAACGCTTCATGTTAACAAAAAATATGACCAGTATTCAATATATTATCAATTTTCTAAAATGAAATATGAAAAATATATTCAATAAACCACAGTTAAGTTTAAAATACAATTATTTTTCTTCTGCCCTTATATTCATAGTTTTTTTTATATTACTACAGAATACACACCATGATAAATTAGGCAACATATTCTTGATTTTTCCATAAAATTAAATACTGTTATTAAGAAAAAAATAGTCATATATCTTATATGCATAATTTTTGTTCAATTATTATATATGTAGATAAATTTCATTATTGCACAAATAAGCTAGCAAAACATTTTTGTCATAAAATGTTTCATTAATACAATAATTAAGAATGTATCATATGTTAACATTGGCACATGAGCAAGCCATTATTATAGTTACTTGAAAACCTCATGAAGGCAGGTAAAGAGACAGAGAAATTCTTCCTAATTGAAAAAAAAATCTAACAAATAAGAGAATGTGAATATTGGGAAAGAAAAGGAGATGACCTATGTAAGGAAGCTGATGCTGAAGATAGGTCTATCAGATCAGAAAATGGAGTATGTGTCAACTGAAACTTAACACCCTTTCTACATTTTACAGAATGTGTTAAGTTGCTAAGGTTGAAAGAATAACCTTTTAGAATTAGTAGAATGAATACAAAATATATAAAATCAGTTGATTCTCTCATTTTAAATTAGAAGGTCTGCTAAAATAATCAATTATTGAAAATAAAATTAGTAGATCTATACAACATAAGTACATGTTACAAGTGTTTTAAATCATATTTAATCAAAGCGATTTAATGTACTGAAGGATATGGCACTAAATGAAGACCAACTGAAATAGCGTGAAGTTTAAGGCATGGTATAAATGATAACATTAAATGCTAAACCAACAAAAATTGACAAAGATTTTTAAAAATTGTGAAAATGTAAAATCCAAATATGTTACATATTTTTACTTGTGGAAAAATCAATATAATAATGAAGTAGTTTTAATATTACTAAGAATAAAAAATAAATCAAGAAAGGAGATTTAAGTGGAATAATGATGTTTTATGAATTTCAAAGGCTAGTTCAAGATACAACAAACGTACTATAACCTCTAGGAAAAAACAAGTGAAACAACATACTAGTAAGTCTTTACTAGATCAGCTTAATAACAGGACATGATAAAATGTAAATAATATAGTTTAAAACATTGGTTTTATGTATATGTTTAATTATATATTTATACATGAATTCTCTCTATGTGTATATACATATGGCATTGGCATTTCAAAAATGTTTCATATTTGGTACAAAAAGTAGAAATATTATAACCACATTATCTGTTTGCATTGAAATACAATTGTTTAATCATAAAATGTTAATATCATCTCCTTAAAAAATGCAACCATATAAAAATAAAGGCTGTTTCAAAAATAACTCTTGCATCTATGAAGAGCTTATTAAAAAACAAACAGAAAGCTAACAGAGCAGTAATCAGTATTTAAGAGTAATAAGATATTATTAGTAAAAAATAAGTTCAAGTAAAGTAAGCATTGAATTACTGAAGTTAAGACACAATAAAATAAATATTATTTCTATAGCAAGGAGATAATACAAATAAAAAGAACAAATTAAAAATCAGAAAGAATAGATTTTAAAATTTAGAAAATAATTCTTTTAAAATATTTTAATGGAAAAACTGCCAATAAGAATGAACAAAGAAAAGTAGAGAAATGACAAAATTATCAATATTGAAAATGAAAAGTCAACATAGTCACAAATATAGAGTATTTTCGAATATTTAGAAAATACTGTCAGCACCAAAACACTAATTTGTCTAACACCTTTATACTTAGAAATATTTTATAAAAGTAGAGATATAGGTATTTACCTCAAAAAGATATAAATAACTAAATTTGTTCAAGACAGTTTCAAACAACTCAGACATCTCAAAATATCATCTTCATCTTGTTATTAGTTTTTTTCTTCAATGGCAATTTTATGTTTGAGAGTTAATATTGCTATGAAAAATTTTATTTGCCTTAGTTTTCTTAGTCTTTCTGTCATTTAATATCATAATCTATGTAAATATGAAGCTTCTCCATTTTATTATCAGTCATCTTAGAATTATAGATATCCTTTCTAAATCCTTTATCATCTATTAAATGCATTTTACCTATTAACGTTTCTATAATGTCTCCAGTTAGTATACATACTTAAAGCATTTTATGTTACCTACATTTTTGAAATCTCCTAGAATATTCATTAGCTTTACCAGGATACCTTATAAATTTTTATCTGTCATGTTTATTTTTCTGTTCTTCAGTAAATTTAAACATTCTCAAGTATTAAATTAAGTGCACATTACACTGATGCAGATCAAAGAGAGACATACTGGATAAGAATAGAAAGCCCGATGATAGGTACAAATAAATATATTTAATAATTTAAATTTGTTAAATATAACGCATTGTAGTTCTATGAATAAAAATCATTATATTCATCTCCTGAGAATATCATGTAAGCTACATAATTCTCTGAGATATAAAACAGATATGTTTCATAACTTAAATGCTCTCAACAGAGTGAGAGGTAAAATTCACAAATGCCCACTCAAAGAACTCATCTGTTATTCTGGTCCAGAGAGCAGGTCTTTGATGTGACAAGAAAGCAACTGAGGAGTCATGCAGCATGTCCCAGACCTGGGGATATTTTATTCATTTCTGTATTTTTTATTTTGTCAGTAAAGTTTGACTCTGGGAAATTAAAAAAAAATTACTATTCAAAATTAGTGACTGACTCTAAGCTTTTTGAGGGGGAAAGAAAGTTATCACTAACTAGTGTTTTACAGAAAAATAAATTCCTCAAGTAGTCAAGATTGAATTTAAAATAAAAATTGAGGAAATAAACACCAAGCTATACATGATTTTGTTTATATCCTGTGGTAGAAAAACTTACACTTATTAAAATTGTCTTATCTTTTTATTTAAAAAATGCTTTAAGACAGTTTTGTAATATCTTACATAAAATTGGAGAAGATTTAGTTTGCAAGAGCTAAATTTAGTTAGTTGCATATATTTAAGTATTTACAATTCTACATAGGATTTTGAAAATGTTTGACTGATGTGAATTGTAAAGTATGACCTCAACTGAAGTCAGTCATCCAATTGAGACATTTTTCATGAAATATATACATACTATTTTATGGTCATTACATAAGCAGGCTGTTTTATCTTCTATTGCAGCTTCACTTTGCCCTAGGGAACCCAGCTGCCAAAAAATGTGTTATCATTACATGCATGTCAAAAAAGATAGTACACACTTCACTAAAATGCACTCATTCAACTCATTCATTTGGCAACCTCCAGCTGCTACATATTTAACACAACCTTGAAATTATCTGCTGTACTGGGAATTGAGAGCAAGATTTACTTCAGCAAAAATATAAAACTAATTGGATAATATAATTTGTAGTTTATTCCCTTAAATTTTATATAAAAAAACTAATTTAGATAGACTTTTTTCCTTTGAATTGAATTCACTACAGTCAATCAGAATACTGTGTTGCAACCATAGTGATTTAAAGGCATGAATAATTGCATTAGAAAAAAATGAAAACATTGATTTTTTTTAGTAATAGTTTATGCATGACTTTAGGGAATTTTTTAAACAAGGCTAACAAATTTCCTTTTTATTCGTTTTGGTCATTTTGACCAAATGCTTGTTTATGAGTCAGATCCAGAAAGGTTTTTCTTTTGTCAAGATGCATTCAGATAATTCCAGAAATTATTCTCTAATTCTAGTATATCAACAATAAAATAACATCTACTCATTTCAAAGCTCTTCTTCTTGATGATCTTGTTTCAAAATTATAATAGGTAAAATATTGCCTGAGTGTCCACTTTGTCATAAAGTGGTCTTTTTGCAAACAGAAGTGGTTTTATAAAATCAAGACTTTTATAAATATATATATATATAATATGAAAATGCTCATGTATACGTATATATTAAGCATTTTTATTTTAAAAGCTTTTAAACACTATACACATTTGTTATAACTGCTTTTCCTGAAAAGAAAATTTTTAATATAGTTTGACTTATGAATCAGGTAGTATAAATCAGAACCCTATGGAATTAAACTCTATAAATATTGCTATACCTTAAATTATACAAGAAATTTTTCATCATTCAAATTTTAACTTTCACAAGTGGTAGCTAGAAGAAACCAAACAAAAACTTACAAACACGTAGAAAGAGAGACAGAGAGAGAGAGAGGGGGACCCTGGTTTCTCCAAAAGCATAACTTCCTGAAAATTAAGCGACATATAAGCTGGATGTTTTTTATATACAATCAATTTTTATAAAGTACTCCAAATTGCAAATGATTTTAATTTTTAGGTATTGGAACCATGTGAGTTACCTTTATAATTAGTCTTTATATTAAGAATAAATCATGGTATCAGTTACACAATCTGTGTAAACAAATGAGATTCTATGATATGTATGCATAAGAAATGCATACTTTATCTTTTGCTGTTATGCATTTAAAAATGTTAAACCTTGTCCTTTGTTGTGTATCAATATTTATTTATGGTATCTCTAAAAATAGTAACTGGAGATAAATATAGTATTAATATTTCTAGATCAATGCAGAAAGGAATGCTATGTATGTTTTTTGTCAACACTATTGCCTAGCCTAGGTAATGAAAATCTGTAGGGAATAGCTAATCCTGAAATACTGTTTGGTTATCAGATACTGAGATGGCAGAAGCAAACCTGTATTATGGCAGAACATAAAAATGAAATAATTTGGAAGGCCCTTTCTGTAGGACAGGGAGATTCTATAGTGAATGTGTGATCTGCTACCCATGTGAAGGATCTCCCCAGCATGCTTATGTTTTGTGGAATGTCATAATTGACATCACATTCTCCCAGGCCATCATTATCCAGCTGTATGTAAAAGCAAGGACAAGCTTCACTTGTCAAAGAAAGATGTATGTGGAGCACATGTATATTTTGATGTGAAAGGAACAAAGGAAGAAATTTTGAGAGTGCAATCATGTTAATCAGGTGTGTGTGTCTCCTCAATAATAGAAACTATCAAGAAGAATGGGCTCCACTTGTACTCGCCATCGAATTGGTACTAACTGATGAACGCTGGGATGCTCACATGGCAGAAATACTATCCAAGGAATAAGGGGGATGGGGGGTAAACCCACAACTAAAGGACATGGGGAGCATTGCAGGGAGCAATGGCATGCCCCTAAACCTTGCTTGGGTGAGGTAAAGACATAAAGTGTAACCTTAAGGTTTATACCCTCATAATACCCTGAAATAACAATAAAAAAAAAAACCTATGGAAAATACTATGGAGATTCCTCAAAAACTAAAAGTAGATGCACCGTTTTATCCAGCAATCCCATTACTGGGTATTTACCAAAAGGAAAAAAAAGTCATTTTATCAGAAGATGCTTGCACTAGAATGTTTATTGCAGCACAATTCAAAATCTCAAAGGTGTGGAATCAACCCAAGTGCCCAGCAGTTTATGAGTGGATTAATAAAATGTGGTATATGTATACCATGGAGTACTATTCAACCCTAAAAAATGAATTAATACCTTTTACAACAATCTGGATGGAACTGGAGACCATTCTCCTAAGTGAATTATTGCAAGAATGGAAAAGCAAATACGAAATGTACTCACTATTAAATTGGAACTAGATGATTGGCACTCATGTGCACAGATGGAAGTAAAACTCAATGGAAATCAAGCAGGTGGGAAAACGGAGGAGGGCATGGGTGAAATCATATCTAACGGGTACAATGGATGCTTTCTGGGTGATGCGCACACGTATAACTTTGACTCAAGTGTACAAAAAAAATCCATGTAACCAAAACATTTGTACCCCTTTAATATTCCAAAATTAAATAAAAAAGAAATGTAGTGATGCCCCCCCAAAAAATGTAGATTCTTTTTGTTCACGAAATGCTTCCTTACCATGCATTTCTCAATGCAACATCCTTTTTTTATCTTCTGTTCTTCACTGGTTTCTGACTTAACATTGAAAAATAACAATCTTGAGTTGATGTCAAGTCCTATCATATCACAGATGTGGTAAATGAAGTATTTCCTCAGAAGGGCTGAGGAGATTCTAGGAAACCTTTTGGTAAAGCTTTTTTGCTGGATTACAACAAGAGTCCTTCAATCATGTCCCTACTCTCACTTTTCCTCACTTACAGCAAATTCTCTTCAAAACAGCTAAATCAAAGCCTTTAAAACTGGGGTCCCCAAACCCCAGACCAGTACCGCTCCATAGCCTGTTAGGAACTGAGCTGCACGGCTCGAAGTGAGCTGCAGGTGAGCAAGCTAGGGAAGTTTCATCTGTATTTATAGCTGCTCCCCATTGGTTGCATAATGGCATAAACTCTGCCTCCTGTCAGATCAAAAGTCACATTAGATTCTCATAGGAGCATGAACCCTACTGTAAACTGGCCATGCAAGGGATCTAGGTTGCACACTCCTAATGAGATTATAACGCCTGATGATCTGAGGTGGAGCTAAGGAGGTGACGCTAGCCCTGGGGAGTGGCTGCAAATACAGACAGATCATCATTAGCAGAGAGGTTTGACTACACAATAAATGTAATGCACTTGGATCATCCTGAAACCTTCTTCTCACTCCTCAGGCAGTGGAAAAATTGTCTTCTGTGAAACTAGTGCCAAAAAGATTGGGGACCAATGCTTTGAAACATACCAGATCATATTCCTGTACTGCTTAAATATTCAAACAGTTAAACATTGCATCTGAAACAAATTTCCAAATTCTAACAAGCCTTTTCATCAGCTGCTAGCTGTTCTATCATCTGCTCCAGTTATCCTGTCCTCCATGCTCTTTCTGTGTACTTTGTTTCTTCTGCCTGGAGTTATTGTCCAGTGCATAGGTGTGTAACATACTCCCCCAGTGTACTCATGTCTGTGCTAAAATACACTAGAAATTATAAATTAGCCAGAAATTCACCAAGCCGACTTTCCTTCCCTTGGCAAAGAGCTGAACTAAGTTTTCCAGCCTACATTACAGTTAAGTGTGGCCATATGACTGAATTCCCACCAATGGGATGTGAGTGATGTGCACTCACTACTAAGAGAATAAGTTTTGTAAAAGTAACTTACTCTTAAAAGTAAGTTTTATGTAGTATAAAGAGGAAAAGTTGAGACAGTCTGTGATTGAAAAGCATTCTATTTGGCTCTTTTGAGAGGTAGACGTTCTAATTGAAGTTTGAGTATATTTGTGAGTCTTTGGTTGGCTACATAAGAGCAAGCATGTCTTTGCAGAGATTCTAAAAGATTTTTTTAAGAAACTTCAATTACAGGACTGAATGATTGTCTGTGTCCATATATTTCATGAATAAGCAAGATATGATAGCTATTTCGCCATTACACTGTCATGATGGTCCTTTTTGGAGGAGGGTAGAGGTTGCTGATATGATAAGAAGTTTTTCATATATGATACCAAAAAGTAATAATAATGATAGTATTAAAATGGAAAACATATTTAAGGACATTGTCCAGGAAGTATAAATCAAACACAAATAAAGAAAAATGGAAGAATAAAAAATGTCAATGATCAAGGGGGCCCAATATCTAACTAAAAAATCATTCTGAGAGAAAAAAATAAAGAAAATGGAGCAGAGGTAATTGTCAAAGAATAAATAAAAGAAAATGTCCTACACCTACTAACATTAGCCTTGATATGTTTTAAAAAATCAAATCGATTATTCCAGAAAGAATAATAAATTTTTTAAAAAACTCATTTTTTGTGAAATTTTAGAAAATAAAGGAATTTTAAAATTTTTCTGGAGAGGAAGAATAAAATATTTAAGATATACAATGAAATCAGAATAGCATCACACTTCTGTACTAAAAACAGTCAAACATGTTTTAAAAATTCTAAGGGGAAATTTTTCCTACCTACAATTTAATACCCAAACCACCACATGTAAGGATAAAACAGAGGACTATTCAGACAGGTCAGGTACCTTAAAAGCTGCTTGAGGTTGTTCTTCAACAAATAATGGAAACAAGTAATGAAGAATAAAATTCCGAGATCTCACAAACAACGTGTTTAAAAGAAGAAAGTGATCTTGAGAAATGATAAGACAAGAGCTCAGTTTCAGGGTGAAGAAGAAATCTCACAGTTTAGAAAAAAAGTATGGATGACAAGCAAGAACATCTCTGGGACAATATAAAAAAAGGCACCAATTTTACCAGGATATGGAGCTTATTATTAATAAATCTGTGACAGGAATATCAGGGTGTTTATTGTAAAATACATGAAAATTATTGTGCTTGTCATTTGTCTGTTGCTCTATGATCTAGTTCTACTTTTTCTCTGCTTAGCTCTGTGTCTCAAGGGGCTGACTTGAGCAGATCACATTTCCAAGCCTCCTTGGGAAATGGGGTTCAGTAAGGCTGATCACTAGAAAGCAATGACAGGAGATAGAGGAACCAAAAAGGGGGAGAAGACAGTGTGTATACACTTCCTCCACTGTTGAGATTGGCTTCTCCATCTTTGGCTGCGTTTCTTTCATGTTTCTAATTTTTACCAGCTATATCCACTTTTGTGTGTCACAGTTTCTGATGGTCAGGACTTACCATAGTTGTAGTGTCCTCAAAGTGACCCTAATGTCTAGATTCTGGTAACCTGCTTCTGAAGCATTGGATAGGCCAGTATCTCCCATGTTTTTCTAATCTCAAACTCTCTCTCTCTCTGTCTCCTATGTGTGACTGTATATGAGTGTGCTATTTGCCACTTCAACTCTTTCAACTCTTTCCTAGTTCTCTTATTAAATGTCCTCTTTTTAACTACACAGTGTAGGTTCTGGAATTTAATTTTAAAAAACGAGGAATGAAAAAGTGGGATGTAGCTTACTACTTGAAAAGTAGTTTCATAAGCAATACAATATAGATACTGACTATTGGTTATACGAAAATCTAGGGATAACGGAGAAGGAGGAAGGTGAAATGGGGTATCTTTGAGGGAGCTAACACAAATAACATGAAAAGAATGCAATAGTGATTCATAAAATCAAAAGCAATCAAGAAAAGTTTTTATTAAATTATTTATGTATTTATTATGAAAGATATTACTTACATAAATATTTAAGTATCACAAATAGGAGCTATTGGAATTGTGGAATTATAAGACAAGTAAGTCTCCTTTGTATTACAACCTTTTAGAACCTTTTGATTTTCAAAACTATGTTTAGACAGTATTTTGATAACAACAAAATGATTATTTTCTTTTACATTGAAATACATTGCTGTAAAGTATTGTAGTGTAAATCAAGTCATATTTTCTTTTGCCTAATATATAGTTGCAACAATTAAATATCTTGTTTCTACTAAAATAGTAAGGTGATTTATAATACCACAGTGTAATCTGAAATGTTGACTATCACATGCTGGTGTCCTGTCAAGTCACAAATATATGCAACTCATTAAACACTAGTAGATGAAATTGGATGTTACTAGGTAAAAAATAAATTTAAAAACATCCTTGTCAAACCTCATTTCTCCATAAAAGAGGTTATATAGTGTTGATTTTTTTCTGGTTTTTATGTTTTCAATTATCAAATAGGATTTAGATACACAAGCAAAAGTGATCCGCTATTGAGAACACTGTGAATAGAATAAATATTATGTTGTCAATTTATTTAGTCTATAATGAATCCTTAATAAACTTTAAACATTTAGTATATTTTTTAATGTTTTTTATTTCAGCATATTACTGGGGTACAAATGTTTAGGTTACATATACTGCCTTTGCCCTACCCAAGTCAGAGCCTGAAGCATGTCCATTCCCCAGATGGTGTGCACCACACCCATTAGGTGTGTACATACCCATCCACCCCTCCCATCTACCCGACACCCGATGAATGCTATTACTATATGTGCACTTAAGTCCTACAGGTAGAACTACCATTTGATTCAGTAATCCCATTACTGAGTATCTACCCAAAAGAACAAAAGACATTTTATAAAAAAGACATCTGCACTAGAATATTTATAGCAGCACCCAATTCACAATTGCAAAGATGTGGAAATAACCCAAGTGCCCATCAAAATATGAGTGGATTAATAAAATGTGGTATGTGTATAACATGGAGTTCTACTCAGCCACAAAAAACAATGGAGATATAGCACAACTTGTATTATCCTGGGTAGAGCTGGAAACCATTCTACTAAGTGAAGTATCACAAGAATGGAAAGACAAACACCACATGTACTCAGCATCATACATTCAGTATTTTTATTGCCGCATTAAAATTTGTGTTTATTTTACTTGCCATTAATGTGATTTTATTAAATTTTGACATTACAACTACTCAAATCTCATAATGCTAAATTTAAAGTTGCTAAAATTCAACCTCCTTATATGCACACTGATTTAGCATTATATGATTTTAATTGTCTTGGAAGTTTTAGGTAATTCCTCTGCATATATTTGAAAGACCACTTCACTGAGGTTTTATGTCAATATTTATTATCATTGTTGGAGAGCTTATTTGTCCTTATTCTGCAAAGCTGAATCATCTTTCAAATGCCAGCATTCTACACATCGATTTAGGCATTTCTTATCCACTTCTATAGAAAAAAGGAAATTATATTTGACAAAATTTTATAGATTCTTCCACTATTTCATAAAAATATCACATAAAAGTAAAAAATTGTTTTAATTTTCTTTCCTCTAGGAAAATAGTAAGATAGGTGGATTAAAAATTTCATATTTATTCTCCCTATAAGTTAATCAATTAGCTAAGGAAAGATACTGTATTGATTGACCTTGGACTTTCTTTCCTTTCTCAACCACTTTAGAAATTATCTTTATATTACTATTAAATCCAGATTTTCTGATTTCTTCCCCCTATCTCATCACACTTTATTCTAATATGTTCACAGTGGCTTATTCTGAGCCACTTTCTGAATTATCTTTATCATTTAGCTCTCAAGATTTCTAATACTGTCCAACTATCTTATATCACTTTACCCTGATCTGTTCTAATAGATCCATAAGATAATTGGAACAAATCAGATGTTATGCCTGAAATGAATTTCTGCCTTCCCTACCAGTAAAAACTAATAAGCAAACATGATTCTACACATAAATTCAAAATCATATTTAAAAAAAGTTTATTATTTTAATTAGATATACTGCTTGCATTGATGTGCATTCCTGAGCTATTTCAAATTTTAAAAAGTAGGATATAAATAAATGGAAGCAGAATGTAAACAATATAAAATACTAATGCAATTGTCATAATTTAGCTTTGGTATACTTTGACATTATTTATTTGAATTTTGTAAAAGGTTGAAATTATCGATTTAATGCCAGATTATTTTTTTACTAATAATGAAAGTATTAATGAGGCACATATTACTACAAATAACATTTATTGAAAGTATATTCTGCAAAAATCCCCGAATAAAGATTTAGGGAGAATATGACGGCCTTTGTATTTCACGAAACATCTGATCTAAAAGGTTTATAATACATGTACAGAAACAACAACTGCAAAATATTATCATTGCCAAAATAAAATATTTAAGAAATTATAACATGAATTCCTAATAGAAATGTCATTCCATGGAGAGAGACCTTTGAAGATATTAGTAGAAGCAGGATCTTTATCAAGGCCATGAAAAATGTATTACATAGAAATTGACATTATGTTATTGCTTTGATCAGATTTAAAACTCAGTATGGTTCAAAAGTTCATTTGTTGCTTGACACTATTCTTTAGTATGTCCACCATGTTCCTCCTGGCTATTCATTTGAGTATCTCCAATGACAGGCAACTTCATACCTCCCAAAGAAGCCAACTTTAATTGTACGGCTTTCAATAGAATACTTTCAAAATAATCTATCTTCCTGAACATTGTTTATACCATTAAACATATTAACCATATAATACATACAGAAGTTTTTAAAATGAACTATTAAAGTCTCCAAACGTATATTAATATAGTCACACAAATACACAAACTCACAAATTTAAGAACATATGAAATGTGTATGTGTTGAAATCATATATACACTCTCCACTCCACTGTGAGATCAAAATTTTTGGGGAACTATGTTGCCCACACATTTACAGATCTCATAAATTAAATTTTCTTAAATTTATTATGAGAATATAAATATAAAATAATATCTTCCATTCTGAATGTGGTCAGAAGATATGAAAATTTTAATGTATCATAAGTCAAGGGGGAAACTGTATATGAGAGTATTCCTCCATTATTATTTATGATAACTGTGATATCCATATACTTGTCATTCAAGTAGATTTACTGCTTGTACTTATTCTCTGGATATTTTAAGCCAAGAATATTTGATATTTTAATAAAACTCCATCATTAACAGTACCTTTGATGTTTTTTTTTTTTTCAGCATAATATGGGGGTACAGATGTTTAGGTTACGTGTATTTCCCTTGCCCCCCCCCTCAGTCCAGGTTTCAAATATGTCCATCCTATTGCACGGTGCGCATCACACTCTTTGTGTATGCATATACCCATCCCCTCCTCCCTCCTCCCCCCTCCCCCTGCCCAAAAACCAATAGATGTTATTCTTATATATGCACTTATGTGTTGATCCGTTAATACCAATTTGATGGTGAGTTCATGTGGTGCTTGTTTTTCCATTCTTGGGATACCTCGCTTAGTAGAATGTGTTCTAGCCCTTTCCAGGAGTATATAAGAGGTGCTATGTCACCATCGTTTCTTAAAACTAAATAGTACTCCATGGCATACATATACCACAGTTTATTAATCCACTCATGTATTGATGTACACTTGGGTTGTTTCCACATCTTTGCAATTGTGAATTGTGCTGCTATGAACATTCGAGTGCAGGTGTGTTTTTCATAGAGTGACTTTTACTTTTTTGGGTAGATGCCCAGTAATGGGATTGCTGGGTCAAATGGTAGTTCTACTAGTATCTCATTGAGGTATCTCCATATTGCTTTCCACAGAGGTTGCACTAATTTGCAGTCCCATCAGCAGTGTATGAGTGTTCCTACCTCTCCGCATCCATGCCAACATTTGTTGTTTTGGGTCTTTTTGATAAAGGCCAGTCTCACTGGAGATAAGTGATATCTCATTGTGGTTTTGATTTGCATTTCCCTGATGATTAGAGA
>CAUYSK010040281.1:0-29716 GCA_963575035.1 Avahi laniger | reverse complement strand
AGTTTGAGACCAGCCTGAGCAAGAGCGAGACCCCCTCTCTACTAAAAACAAAGAAAAATTAATTGGACAACTAAAAATATATAGAAAAAATTAACTGGGCATGGTGGCACATGCCTGTAGTCCCAGCTACTTGGGAGGCTGAGGCAGAAGGATTGCTTGAGCCCAGGAGTTTGAGGTTGCTGTGAGCTAGGCTGACGCCACGGCACTCTAGCCCAGGCAACAGAGCAAGATTCTGTCTCAAAAAAAACAAAACAAAACAAAAAAAACAAATTAGAAAGGATCATTTTGTTTTAATAAAACACTGTGGCCCCAGGGAAAAATTTTTTTTTTCTAGTGTGGCAGTCAATGTGTGCAGTACAGAGATTTTTGTGTGTGTGTGTATGTTTACTCATTCGGTTGTTCATTCATTCATTTTATTTTAAAAAAACAGTTTAAACTTACAGAAAAGTTACAAGAATGTCTGCCCTTCACTTAGAAGAGTGTTAAAATTTCCATGTTTGCTTTAATGATTATTGTGTGCTCGCTGTCTCTGTACACACATACATACTTTTTATTCTCACTGAACTATTTGAGAATAAATTGCAAATATTGTGATTCTTCTAAGTACTTAAGCAAGTCATCTTTTACGAACACAGGCATTCTCTCTTACATACCCACAGCATACTTATCAAATTCAAGAAATTTAACACCACTACAATATTTTTGTCTAGTACAGTATCCACATTCAATTTCATCGGTTATCCCAGTAATGTCTTTATGGGCCCAGCACACTTGCACTGTGCTACTCTGCTATCTCCAGTAATGTCTTTAATAGCAGTTTCTTCCTCGGTCTGGTATCCAATCTAGGATTTCATATTGTATGTACTTGTCATGTCTCTTTGGTCTCCTTTAATCTGAAATAGTTCCTTAGCTTTTTTTGGTTTATTTTCTATTTGACATTATCATTTTTTTAAAAAACACAGGCCACTTATTTTGTAGAATGTCCCTAAATTAGAATTTTATGATTGTTTGCTCATGATGAGATTCTGGTTATACTCTTTTGACTGTTGTCATTTACTTGTTTATTGTCTTCCCCATGCCATCCCGTCTCATCCCCCAGCTCCGTGAGAACAGGGAACTCATCCTTCTTGTCTACGTAATCCCAAAACCTGGGAACAGTCTTTTTTCCAGACTCTTGGAAGACACATTAGCATAGCTTTAATCACTGTGTGGGGAAAACTAAAATAATCCTCCGTTCTTTCTAACAAACTTT
Source organism: Avahi laniger (assembly GCA_963575035.1). Taxonomy (NCBI): domain Eukaryota; kingdom Metazoa; phylum Chordata; class Mammalia; order Primates; family Indriidae; genus Avahi; species Avahi laniger. The sequence goes on along the minus strand of CAUYSK010040281.1, from coordinate 28,464 downwards.
GCAAAGATTTTTTCCTAGTATAAAAGTAAAGAAAAACATGTTCATTATATTATAGTTTGAAAATTACAAAAAAAGGGAAAAAATAAACTAGCCATAATCTTATACCCTATAAACCAGAGTTCAGCAAACTTTTTCCGTAAAGAACCAAACAGTAAATATTTTAGGATTTGCTAGCCACATACACTCTCTGTCATTTTTTTTAAACAACCTTTAAAAATGTAAAAATATTTCTTTGCTTTCAGGCTCCACAAAAGTAGGTCTTAGGTTGGATTTGGCCCATGGGGGCTATAAATAATCATAATATTCTTTTCCAGTGTTTTTATATGCATGTTTTACATCTCTGTATACAAAAGTACTGAACTTTGGTCCATACTTTGTACCATATGTAAAAATTAGCTCAAAAATGATCATAACCCCTGGCAGCTGATCACTGTAACTATAAATACCCATGTAAAACTTCACTCGTGGCCTTACAATTCACGGCGATATCATAAGGACCCCTGAGTACCCCATTTATCTTTTTATAAACCTATAAAACTAAAAAAAAAAAGATCATAAACTAAAATATGAGAGCTAAAACTATAAAAATTTCTAGTATAAAACAGAAGATCTTTGTGAATTTGGGTTAGACAAAGATTTCTTAGATACAGACTTAAAAACATGACTCATAAGAAAGAAATTGATAAAATTGCACCTCATCAAAATTTAAAACTTCTGTTTTTTAAAAGACACTGTTAAATGTAAAAAGCCCAGGAGAAAATTTTGCAAATCATGTATCTGGTAAAGGTCTTTGTATCTAGAATATATGAAGAATTCTCAAAACTCAATAAAACAACTAACCCAATTTTAAAAATGTGTAGAAGACTTTAAGACACATCACCAAAGAAGGTATACAGATGACAAGTATGCACATGAAAAGATGCTCAACATCACTAATCATCAGGGAAATGCAAATCAAAACCACAAGGTATCACCTCACACCTGTTAGGATGGCTATTATCTACAAAACAAAAGACAACACACGTTGGCTAGGATGTGGAGAAATTGGACTTCTTGTATATTGTTGGTGGGAATGCAAAATGGTGTAGCCTCTATGGAAGATAGTATGGAGTTTCTTCAAAAACTTAAGAATAGAATACCATATGATCCAGCAATCCCACTTCTAGGTATTTATCCAAAAGAAATGAAATCAGGATCTTGAAGAGGTATTAGCACTCTCACATTCATTAGCACTATTCATAATAGCCAAGATGTGGAAACAACTTAAATATGTATAGACAGATAAATGGATTAATAAAATATATATACATACAGTAAGATATTATTTGGCCTTAATGTAGGAAATTCTGCAATGTGCAACAACATGGATGAACCTTGAGGACATAGATAAGTAAAATAAGCCAGTCACGGAAGGATAAATACTATATGATTCCACTTCTATGGGGTATCTAAAATAGTCATCTTCATAGAAGCAGAGAGTAAAATGGTGGTTGTCAAGGGCTAGAGAGTGGGAGGAGGGGAAATAGGGAGTTACAAATCAGTAGGTATAAAGTTGTACTTACACATGATGAGTAAGTCCCAGATATCTGCTGTACAACATTGTGTTTACAGTTAACAACATTGTACACTTAAATATCTGTTAAGAGGGTAAATCTTACATTAAGTATTCTTACCACAATAAAATAAGGATTGAAATTTTAACACAAAACATGAAATACCACCGCAAGTCTACTAGGATGGCTAAGATTACACAATTTAAAAGACTGATGGCTAGGTGTGGTGGCTCACGCCTATAATCCTAGCACTCTGGGAGGCTGAGGCGGGAGGATTACTTGAGGTCAGGAGTTCAAGACCAGCCTGAGCAAGAGCGAGACCTCCTCTCTAATAAAAATAGAAAAAATTAGCTGGGCGTGGTGGTGCGTACCCGTAGTCCCAGCTACTTGGAAGGCTGAGGCAGGAGGACTGCTTGAGCCCAGGAGTTTGAGGTTGCTGTGAACTAGACTGATGCCACGGCACTCTAGCCCAGGCAACAGAGCGAGACTGTGTCTCAAAAAAAAAATAAAAAATAAAAATAAAGAAAAGACTGACAATACCAAGAGTTGCTGAGGATGAGGAGCAACTGGATTCTCCTACACTGGTGGTAGGAATGTAAAATAGAAGTACTTAGGAAAACGATTTGGTGGTTTCTATAAAAATTAAACACATTCCTACACGTGACCCAGCCATTCCATTGGCTGTTATTTGTAATAGCCAAAAACTAGGAACAGCCCAAATATCCACCAATAGGTAAATAAATGAACAATTTATGGTATATTCATGCAATGGAATACTATTCAGCAACAAAAAAGAAAGAACTATTTATAATGTCACAATGCGGGTGGATCTCAATGATGCTGAATAAAAAACTAGACAAAAAAGAGCACATACTATATGAGTTCATCTTATATAAAATTTTAGAAAATCTATAGTTACATAAGCAGATCATTATATGCCTTGGGTTAAGGAGGGTGAGATTATAAAACAATATGACGAGATGTAATCGGGTTTGTAGATAGTAGAATTATGTCCCCCAAAAAGATGTGTTCAAGTCCTAGCCCCCAGTACTGGCTAATGTAACCTTATTTGGAAGTGGGGTCTTTGCAGGTATCCAAGTTAAGATGGAATCATTCTGGATATGGTGTGCTCTAATCCAGTGACTGGTGTTCTTACAAAAGGGCAATTCGAATGCAGACATAGACTGACTCACAGAGGGAGATAGCCATGTAACGATACAGACAGAGATTGGACTGATGTGTCTACAAACCAAAGAACACCAAGGATTGTTGGCAACTACAGAAGACAGGAGAGAAACATGGAACAGATTCTCCCTTGGAGCCTACAGATGAAGCCAACATTACTAACACCTTGATTTAGGACTTCCAGCCTCAAAAGCTAGGAGACAATAATTATCTGTTTTTTTAAACCAGTTCATGGTAATTTCTTAGAGTAGCCCTAGGAAGCAAAAACAGAGGTGATGGATATGTTCATTCTCATGATTGTGGTTGATGATTTCACAGGTGAATAATGTCAAAAGTTATCAAATTATGTGTGTTAAATATGTGCATAATTGTACATATTTATGTATTATTGTATGTCAATTATGCCTTAATAAAGCTGGGTTTATTTAAAGAACATTAAAAAAGGAAGATAGTGTTCAGAAAGAAAAATTCGAAATATATAAAGTTATAAATTATATATAGAATGGGGTGGGAGTTCTTCATGCAGGCAACTAAAGAGTTGAAAAATTAGCAGGTAGCTCAAATACTACCTGAGAAGTATAAATTAAAGGTAAGAAATGAATAGCTTTCTGATTCCAGAAATGACAGGTTGTCATTGATAACATCTCAGAACTGTTGATGAGGTGAGAAACTTCATCAAATACTTTATATAGAGGACTACAATTAAAATCATAGTATTAGAGAATATCACCCAGAAAAAGACAAACATAAATTCCAGTGTTCCTAAACCATTGGTTTAAAAATCCAAAGGGGGACATCAGAATCATATTAGAAGGAAATTTTATGTAATATATATATATATATATATAAAATCTCTTTCCTCATCCTGATTTTCTGAATCATAATTTCTATTAACATGCCTTGGGAATCTGTGTGTTTAACAAAGTCTCTAATGCTTTTCAAGAGGCAAATTTGTTTCAGAGCCACCAGTTCAGTCCAAACCTTCATTTTACAGGTGAGGACACTCAGGGTCTTTTATGGTGGTATCTCTTATTGATGTCAGAACTAGAACTTAAATCCTGGCCTCCTGTTTGCACATAGAGTTCCTTTTTACAATGTGATATCTGTGTTAGCATTTTTCAATGTGAAATTGTTTTATAAGCAAGCAGACAAATGAAATATGTCAGTTTGGAAAATTATTGATTTCTTATTGTATAGGGGCTAATATAAACTATGGCCAAAAAAATCTTTATAAACAAAATTGAGAGGTCTAACATAGACGATTCCCCTATTTATTTCCTTTTTAGGCGACTGAGTCAAAGACCAACACCAGAAGAACTGGAACAACGAAATATATTACAACGTGAGTCTGGCTTTGGAAATAAAGTTGTATAGTTTTTTTGGTATGTTTCTGCCTGTAATATATACAAAAGAGGAAAGAAGCATTTGTTACAATGACTAAGGAGAGAGTGTTCCAGCCAGGAAAGGACTATTCATATTTTTTCCCCCAAAGGAAAAGAACTCCACCAAGCTTCCCTTGGGAAGATGTCATTATGGTATTGTTTCGTGTACTGTGATACCCCAGAAAAATTTTGTTTTAATGTTCTGACAGTATCCTGGGCCTGCCCTGGGCATTTGGGAGGATTTGACAGTATGTGGGAGATGTGCCCAACGTTCTCTGTCTTCAGGGAGCTAAGGTGGTGGCTGTGCATGTGGTGGAGACCTTCTGGGTCTGAGGGCTGAAGCCCAAAGCAAGTCCCAAATGAAGCAGTTTTCCTCCCACTTTAATCCCTTAAGACTTTCTTGCCTCTAGAGTCACAAAATAGGATGATGTATTTAATTTGCTGTCTGGGTATATAATTAACTTCCTGAAATAGCATTCTAATCCAGTACTGATTTGATTTTCCAGAGCATAGAGTGACATTTGGCCTTAAAAGCCTCACTGAAGAAGTTTAGGCTTTCCTGGGGTTATTTGTGGGCATGCTCAGTCTGACCAACCCATTCCCTGTTCTCTCAGCACTATTTGGATATTCATAACTTAATCACTTAGTGGATTTTAAAGTGTGGGAGCCTTTATGGACATAACACATGAAAATTGATGTCATCTCCATTGCCCATTCTTAGCAGGTACTCTTGAGCAAGAATCTGCAAGTTTTTTCTTAAAGGACACATAGTCAATATTTTTGGCTTTACAGGCCAAAAAGGAAATGAACAACTGTCTTGTAGATACTTATAAAAACATTTAAAAATGTGAAGACCATTCTTACCTCTTGAGCAGTAAAAATAAAGGCAACTGGCCAGATTTGGTACCATAGCTTGCTAATCCTTGTTCTTAAGTTTTTGTTTTTGTTTCTGAGACAGGGTCTTACTCTGTAGCCTAGGCTAGAGTGCAGTGGCATCATCATAGCTCACTGCAACCTCAAACTCCTGAGCTCAAGCAGTCCTCCTGCTTCGGCTTCCCAAGTAGCTGGGACTACAGGCGCACGCCACTGTGGCTGGCTAATTTTTTTATTTTTTGTAGACAAGGTCTCGCCGTGTTGCTCAGGCTGGTCTTCAATTCCTGGCCTCAAGCGATCCTCCCGCCTCAGCCTCTCAAAGTGCTAGGATCACAGGCATGAGCCACTATACCCAGCCTTAAGTATTTGACTGTACCAGTTGACAAGAAAATTGTCTTGATTAGCCATTCCCAAATTTTATTCTGATTTGGACCTGTAAGAAATATCTGGGGTAATTACTAAAAGTTTGATATGCAAATTGAAAACACACCTGCAGCCATTTTGAAGTAATATTCTTTGTTTCTGACTGTCAAATATAGCTAAAAATGAAGCTGATCGTCAGGCAGAAAAACGGGAGATTAAACGTCGCCTCACTAGAAAGGTATTGCTGCCCTTGGGTTCAGTTGACTGTGTTATATTTGAATGACCTGTTTGATTGGAAATAAATGAATTCGACTCTAAGTGCCATAGTTTGCTATGAAAATATACATGATGCAAATAAAGAAAATAACATTATAAAGAGGTTTTTTTCTCTTCATTTTTAATATCTCACACAAGCCTAGCCCAAGATGTTCAATAAATGTTTGACAAAATAAATTTTGACCTTTTATTTGGTAGTCCTATGATTTTGATATAGACACTAAAACTCACTGATGCGTAGAAACAGTAACTGGAGGAGTGTGTAGCATTCAATTTTGAAAAACAAACTGGTTGTTTTCTAAGCAGGGAAGGAATTTAAATAACCCTGAGTAGTAAAACCTGAAAAGTATGAAAAACCATGAGTTTCTCATTGGTCCCAGATCAATTAGGAAAGAATCTTTTCTTAACTAGACCTGTGTTAACTTTTAAGCCCAGGGATTAATCCTTTTCTCCTCCTTCCCACCATAAGTTTGTGATTACCTCCTGTAGATTCTGATTTGGTCTGAGTTCTCCAGATATTTATTAAAACTTATAAGAATTCCCCAGGAGAGCAAAGGATCTACATACTCTTTTCTTGATTTTGCCCATGCCTTCCCTCCTCAGAAACAGAGGGTTTATCCTTGATAATTAGAAGCCATGGCTGGATTTAATGCCTTCAGATTGAGCAGGGTTACATTACATTATTGTGCAACCTTAAAGCATAATGTGTTACAGAATCTGCTATCTTGGGCATTATTCATGTTGAAATAAAATTTACAATCACCTTGCTACTCAAAATGTGGGCCATGGACCAGGCAACATTGGCATCACCTGGGAGTTTGTAAAAGATGCCTAACCTCAGGCTCCACCTGAGACCTGCTTAATCAGAATCTACACCATAAGCAGATCCCAGATGATTTGGATGCATATTAAAGTTTGAGAAGCACTAGATTATAGCAGTGCTTTTCAATCTTAGCTGTGCAGTGAAAGGCTTTAAAAAAAAGTCTTACTGCCCAGAATCTTTGGGGGATGGGACCCAGGAATCAGTAGTGCTTAAAGCTCCTCAGGTGATTCCATTGTGCAATGAAGGTTGAAGTACTGGGTTAGAAGCAATTTGAATGAATGATTGACACCTAATTCCTGGCTTAGTGAACTAAGAGACTCCATTTCTTTCAGCTCAGTCAAAGGCCAACTGTGGCTGAACTACTTGCCAGGAAGATTCTGAGGTTTAATGAATATGTGGAGGTAACAGATGCTCAAGATTATGATCGGCGAGCCGACAAACCTTGGACCAAACTGACCCCTGCTGACAAGGTACCTGGAAAGCTCTCTCTTGTTCAGGCACTTTCTTTCTCTCTACTTCTCTTTTATTTGAAGGATGCAAAATACTAACTAGAAGGGAGAACTACAAACAAAGCTTCTAGTTTTAATATAATGTTAAATTTCAAATGAGAATACAAAATGCCAAGATGTAGAAACCAAAAGTTTATACTAATGACTCCACTTCCAACACTGAAGAAAACCAAATCCCTGCTATATAACACAGTAAAAAAACTGGAAGGTTAGTCGAGCATGGTGGCGCATGCCTGTAGTCCCAGCTATTTGGGAGGCTGAGGCAGTTGGATCGCTTGAGCCCAGGAGTTTGAGGTTGCTGTGAGCTAGGCTGATGCCACGGCACTCTAGCCCGGGCAACACAGTGAGAGTCTGTCTCAAAAAAAAAAAAAAAAACTGAAAGGAAATCATTTTTAACAGTCGTTATGTTTGGTTGGAGGGACTGTGGGTTGTATATTTTAGTAATTACCCATATTTCACTTTTATAATGAGAAAAGCATTTTTGCATGCTGTGAAAACTATTATATCTCTTTCAGGTTTTGCACATATTTTGATTAAACTCAAGATTTTCGGTTTATTTTGGGACGAATGGTGTCCAGGAATGTGATGTGTATTGTGCTCAGAGCACAATAGAGAATAGGTGGGGAAGTCACACTGCCACAGCACAGCAGCCAAAAGAAGCTGAAACATTTTGTTTCTACTCCACAGGCTGCCATAAGAAAAGAATTAAATGAATTTAAAAGCTCAGAGATGGAGGTTCATGAAGAAAGCAAACATTTTACACGGTAAGATCCGAAAGACCCAGTGCTGTGAGCTAAGTAGAGCTTTCCCCCCCAAAAAAACCAGAGTTTGCAGATATGAAGGGCTATAACGACATCGATAAAAAGGAGGACACACAGTGTTGAGGACAAGAAGACTACATTCAGAGAAAGGGATGAGAAGTAGCAGACAATAGTAAATGCCTCATTTGAATGTGGCACTCTATGTATATTATTTTATTTAATTCTTGCAGTAAACCTACAAGATGTGTTAATGTCCCTATTTTATCATTTGAGGAAATGGAGGCTCAGAAGCGTTAACTTGCTTGACTTCCTAGTAAATTACAGAATCAGGATTTGGAGAAAGGAACGAATGACTTCAAAGCTTTGGGGTGCTCTCTTCCTTGCACTTCACTCTCCCAGGTATGAATAAGGAGATTATGTGAAGTTAGACAAGACCTTGCCCTCTCCGGTTTCAGTTCTGTTTAGCACAGTTGATCTTACCAACTTAGTAAATAAACTTCATTTTAATTAGCTGTCTTCATGAAACAAGCTAAGAAGTATTTTGATTTGGAATTACTGTTGTGATTAAGAATAAGAACCTGCAATATCTAAAGAATCAGCTAGCCACAAATGCAGTCAGTTAAAGTATCTGTATATGACTCTCAGAACATTTATGAAAAGACACTAAATGAAAGAACACATAATGACAATTACAGAGCTTGCTATAAAAAGAAGGAACAAGCAGAGATGGAAAATATAATGTTAAATGTTTTTTCATCATTATATAGGCAAATGGTTATTTTGATTACAGAATTTTTTTGTACTGAACCTGATAGGAGTGGAGAGGGCAAATGCTTTGAACAGCAACTGGTCTGATGATACTGGGTTATCAGAACTTTTAACATTAGTGTCACTAAAGTTGGTATTCAACCCCCCACTGCTAAATTTGACTGGCTTTAAATAAATAAATGAAACAAAAACAAGCTCTGTTGGAACTGTGGAAGGTGCTATGGAAGGAGACTAGCAGCAAAGAAATCATTCAGGAAGTGACTGGAATAGTCACAGTGGGCTGATCTGAGTGCAGTAAACTTACAGCTAATTGATCACAACCAGTCACAGATTCCTTTGTTCCTTCTCCACTCCTACTGCTTCACTTGAGCAGCCTAAAAAGAAAAAAAAAGTAGTCATGATGAGCATAGTGGTAGCTCAGACCAGGGAAGTAATAGTGAGAATGCAAAGGAGATAGAGAAAGACATTTCAAATATAGAATCAATAAGATTTGGCAATTTGTTGGATTCCAGGGATGAAATAAAGGAGTAACTGAAATGACTCTTAAATTTCTACCTTGTATTTTTTGAGATCTGCGAAGGTGATAAGGAGTTCAGGTGAACAGTTTATTCAACAGATGTTTACTGAGCACTTACTGTAAGATAGATAAGTGCTAGGTCCCTGGGATACAGCAGGAAACAAGAAAAAAGTTTCTATCCTCAATGAGCTTTTATTCTAAAAGAGGAAGGCAGACAATAAAAAGCTAGAGGACAAATTATCTATGTTGAGTGTGATGGGCCTGTGACACATTGAGATGGAGATGCCTAGAAGACAGATATTCAGTGTAGAGTCCAGAAAGAAAACAAGGTCTAAAGATACAAATGAGAGAAGACAGTGGACCCTTAGGGGGGAAATTGTTTTTATTTAAATGGTGGACAGGCTGGGCACTGTGCCTCACACCTGTAATCCTAGCACTCTGGGAGGCTGAGACGGAAGGAACCCTTAAGGGCAGGAGCTGAAGACCAGCCTGAGCAACATGGCGAGACCCTGTCTACAGAAAATAGAAAAAATAGCCAGCCGTGGTGGCATGCATCTGTAGTCCCAGCTACTTGGGAGGCTGAGGCAGGAGGATCACTGGAGCCCAGGAGTTTGAGGTTGCTGTGAGCTATGATGATGCAACTGCACTCCAGCCCAGGCAACAGAGTGAGACCCTATCAAAAAAGAAAAAAAATTTTAAAAAAAGAATAAAAAGCAAAGAGTGGACAGAGAAAAATGAACCAGGACAGTATACTGAGGAAGAGCAATTGAAGAAGAAACGAAACTAGGGAAAAGATAGTGTTACAGAAGCCAAGAGAAGAGAGTTTCAAGAAAGAAGGAAGGGGATGAGTAATACGCAACAGAAAGGCCAGGTAGAATTAGAGCCAGAGAAGAGGCAGTTCTAATCAGGATGTAACATTTCATTGCTACTGATACAATAATAGCAAAGCAATGTACTTTATCTGGTAACTTGTCTCTTTTTGATCATCTCTTTTAGCTACCATCGTCCTTGATGCCAAAATTTGAAAGATGAACTAAACGACCCCCCCAAACAGGGCTGCTTTGCCACTGTAGTCTCCAGAGTGAGCTATGGAGTGAACTTTAGCACTTCCCAGCACAGCCAGAATTGCATCCTCTGGGATCTAGTTCTGGGGTGAACAGCACTTCTGTGAATGTAGCATTTCACTGGAACGGATTCTCACGTGCTGCCCCTGGGGCAAAACTGAACATTTGTTAGTGCTTTTGAACCTTTTGATATCGCAGCATACTCGAGGGATTTTTCCCTCACCAGCCACCAAAGTTCTAGGCCAGTTGCAGGTTCCAGATTTCATTAGCTGTACCACACCCTCTCCCCAAGATGACTGCCTGTGCGGAGGCACAGTCTGCACCATTAGCCTTACCCGCCCTGCCCTGGGTGTGAGACCTACTTATGCAGGTGCTAAATTCCAGCCATTAAATCCAATTTGTGGTAGGAAAAACCTTCTGGAGGCTCCCAACCTTCTGTTAAAGGGGTCCCCACCTCCAGGAAAAGCCTTCCTACCACACTGGCATGTCAGATGAAGGCATTGCACTATACCTCTTGTGACACAGCAATATAGTCTCAGGCACTCTAGCCTGAGAGGAAGCTCAGGATCTGACACGTTCCTCATTTCTTTCACATCATCCTGATTATTAAAAAATGATCTTAAAATAATGGGAACTTATGTTTTTCCTGTCTGTTAAGCAATCTGAGCTACAACCAGAATCCATGTTGGTTAAATGAGAAAGCGTATATATTTTCTATATACAAAAATAAGAAAAGGCCTTAATATTAATGCCAACTTGACAGAAAACTGACTCATGGCTTAAAGTTTGTAGGCTATTGTCCTTTTATTGTACCAAATGATATTCTGAATCGTTTTGACCAATAAATGTACTCTCCGTAAAGCAGAGTTGTAGCAGCTCTGTGGGAGCATTTGTGAGCTGTCTGTCCCCACACTTCCAGCCAGAATCACAGCAAGATCCTAAGGGATGTGGGGCGCTAGATAGGGAAGGGTCTTTGGAGAAGCCAGAAGGTGGCACGATCGTGGTCCACTGCCCCCTCTTCTTCTCTGTGCTGTTTGCCCCCCATCCCTCTTCACTCCTGCACCTATCCGCCTGCTCACCCCCTCTGGCAGCTTCCACCTCATCACACTCCTCTCCCACACTGTAGCCAGCGTATTTGGTGCCTGGGCATTGGCTCAGCACCCACTCCCCTTTCTGTGTTTGTAATATACATTAATATGATTTCCTAAAACAGAAGATTTCGTTGCTTTGTTTGAATTTTTATTGAAAACCATACAGCCTCACCATTTCCCTCTAATTCCCATCCACACTATAAGTAGAAGAAAAAATAGTTTTTATTTAACTGATGAATGTAGCTTTTTGCCTTCCCTTTAATGTTCAAGAAATTGTGGCTATTTCATGGATTTCTTCTGATTTATTCTGTAGGTCCCTTCATTTTTTCTGTTAAATAATCTTTCAGTAGGTTTTTCTCCTTTCACATCCACATAAGACTTACTGAAGAAGTAGAATATCAGATTAAAACAAAAAATCCAAAGTGACCTTAAAAGGCAGTGTCTTCTTTCCGTTGAGGGAAAAGGGGGGGTAGAGATTTCTCCGTTACTGTCAAATGTTTATGGCTATGGAAATAATAACTGGATCCACATCTCCTTGAAGTTCATTTTCATTAACACTTGGGATAACTGAGGGGAGATAAGTGCTTATGCCAGCGTTCTCTGTGGCCTGAGGTGACATTTTCAAACCCGTCTTTCACTGCCTTTCTTACCCTTAATGTGCCAAGCCTGAGACAGGATTTGATTTCCTGAGCTACTGGTCTGCCTTCCATGTGCCACCAAGGAATCTGGTTAATCTTTCATCTCATTCAGTGTTCTTTTGAAACAAGACACTTTGAGGGTCAAGTCTGTTCAGGTGTTTGTTTGTATTGTATATATAAAAATGGATTCTGTGTTCCCTTTCTGTGTAAGTACCAACTTACATGGAAACTCACAATCATGTAGAGAAGAAATAAAAGTCTGGTATATTGTACTTCAAGATGCTTCCCTGATGTACAGAATCTCCTTGTAAAATAAATAATTGCATTGTTGTATATCAGTCTTCCCATCAATATTAATTATTAAAGTATTTTAGAATTTTAAAATTCCAAACTATACTATTCTGGTGTGAGGTATTTTTTTATGTTCTACTCTATTCCAAAAGATCAAAGCCAGCTTAAAAATGATACTAGGCTGGGCGCGGTCGCTCACGCCTGTAATCCTAACACTCTGGGAGGCCAAGGCAGGTGGATCGTTTGAGATCAGGAGTTCGAGACCAGCCTGAGCAAGACCGAGGCCCCGTCTCTACTAAAAATACAAAGAAATTAACTGGACAACTGAAAAAAATATATAGAAAAAAAAACTAGCCGGGCATGGTGGTCCATGCCTGTAGTCCCAGCTATTCGGGAGGCTGAGGCAGGAGGATAGCCTGAGCCCAGGAGTTTGAGGTTGCTGTGAGCTAAGATGACGCCACGGCACTCTAGCCCAGCCAACACAGTGAGACTGTCTCAAAAAAAAAAAAAAAAGAAAAAAAAGAAAAAATAGATAAATTGGACTTCATCAAATTTAAAACTTCTGTGCTTAAAGGACACCATCAAAAAAGTGAAAAAGACAACTTAGAGAATGGGAAAAATGTATTTGCAAATCATGTATCTGATAAGGGACATGTATCCAGAATATATAAAGAACTCTTCCAATTCAATAACAAAAATGAAAAATAACCTAATTTAGAAATAGGAAAAGGATCCAAATAGATATTTTTCCAAGGAAGATCTACAAATGCCAATAAGCACATGAAAAGGTGCTCAACATCATTAGTCATCTGTGAAATGCAATGCAAAACCACAATGAAATACCACTGCATACTAACTAGGATGACTAAATGAAAAAGTCAAATAATAACTAGTGTTGGTGAGGATGTGGGAAAAATAAGAACTCTCATACACTGCTGGTGGCAATGCAAAATGGTGCCACCATTTTTGAAAATAGTCTGGAAGTTCCTCAAATAATTAAACATAGCTGCCTATATGACCCAGGGTATTTTTCTTTCTGCTATATACCCAAAGAAATGAAAACATATATCCACATAAAAACTTATACACAATGTTTCTAGCAGTATTATTAATTATAGCCAGAAGTTGAAAACAACCCAAATGTTTATCAACTGATAAATGAATAAATAAAATATGAAGTATAGTCACAAAATAGAGTATGATTTGGTCATAAAAAGGAATAAAATATTGATAAATGCTACAACATAAACCTTGAAAACATTATGCTTCAGGGAAGAAGGCAATCACAAAAGACCACTGATTATATGATTCCATTCATAAGATAGTCCAGAATAGGAAAATCTATGGATATAGAAAGTGGTTGCTTAGAGCTGGCAGGGATGGGAGATAAGAGGTGATAGCTAAAGCATATAGGATTTCTTTTCAAAGTGATAAAAATATTCTAAAATTGACTGTGGTGATGATTACATATAACTGAACATACTAACAATACTACTTTAAATGAATGAATAGTATTATAAATGCATAATATCTCAATAAAACTGTTAAGACAATGGACTGTTGTCTTTTTTCCTTGAATGTCTGTAGTTTGGGATTTAAAAAATAGGGTGTCTCCTGTTTTCCTTCTAATAATGTTCCTGAATATGCTCAATAATCCACTTACCCTTAAGGCCAAAAAAATTATTGAGCCAAATAATTCAGGAAATTGCCTACCATGCTATTTTGATACTATTCTTTACCTGAAATGGTTAGCTATAGGCTCATTGAGTTTCCTTTTATTTCTTCCCAGAATGAAACTTGTTTGTCAATCTTTTCCCATTTATTCAACAACTAAGTGTCATGATGGTGCTAGGCATTAGGAATATAATCATAAGAGACAAGATTATTTATCTCAAGGATTTTCCATTTTAGCAAACAATTGAAGGGTGGGTAAGATTTATACAGGTGAGGGGATCATTGATTGCAGATTGGGGTTGGAGAGAATGTTTCAAGCAAAGGAAACAGTAGATGCAAATTTTCTGGGACAAGAGAAAGAAGATTTAAAGTAGGCTTATATGCTGAAATTCAGTGTTTCAGAATTGGGAATGATATTTACAAATAAAACTAGAGAAGCATATAAGGCCAAGGAAGATAATTGTTAACAAGGAGTCAAGTAGGATAAAGACTAAAAAGTGTTCATTGGATTTGGTGACAAAATAAATGCTGATGACCTTAATGAGAGAAATTCCAGTTGATTTTTGTGATGGTTAATTTTATATGTAAACTTGACTAGGCCACAGGGTGACCAGATATTTGGTCAAATGTTACAGGTGTATCTGTGAGGGTATTTCTGTACAAGATTAACATTTGAATTGGTAGACTGAGCGAAGCAGAATGCCCTCCCCAATGTTGATGGGCCTCATCCTGTCTGTTGCAGGCCTAACTAGAACAAAAAGGCTGAGTAAGAGAATTTCTTCTTCCTGACTCCATTAAGCTGGGATATTGGGGGTTTTTTCCTGCCTTCATACTTGAACTGAAACACTGGCTCTTCCTGGGTATAGAGCCTATTTTCTTTCAGAATACCATCAGTTCTCCTGGCTCTCAGACCTTTAGACTGGGACTGTAACTACACCATGGCTTTTCTGGGTCTCCAGCCTGCTGACTGAAGATCTTTGGACTTGTCAGCCTCCAAAATCATGTAATCCAATTTCTTATAATAAATTTCTTTATATATGTAGATAGATAGATAGATTCTGTCAGTTCTGTTTCTCTGGAGAATCCTGACTAATACAACTGTTAAAGGTAAAAGCTTGATTTCACAAATTGTGAAATCAAGAACTGATGGAAAGTGAAATGGTAAATTCAGTGTATTAGTTTCCTATTGCTGCTATAAGAAATTGCCACAAACAGTGACTTAAAACACATTATCTCACAGTTCTGAAGGTCAAAAGTTGGCAAGGGGTCTTACTCACTATGCTGCAATCAAGACGTTGGTTAATTTTGTACGTCAATTTGACCGAGCAACAGGATACCCAGGTATCTGGCCAAATGTTAGGAGTGTCTGTGAGGGCATTTCTGGATGAGATTAACATTTGAGTTGGTAGACTGAGTAAAGCAAAGCGCCCTACCCAATGTGGATGGGCAAATTCCTTTCTGGAAGCTCTAGGGGAGAATCATTATCTTGCCTTCTCCGGGTTCTTGAAGCTGCCTCCCTCCCTTGCTCAGGGTCCCCCTTCCATCCTCAAAACCAGCAGTAGCTGTTGAGTCCTTATCACATCACATCAGTCTGACTCTGACTTTCCTGCCTCCCTCTTCTGCATTTAAGGAACCTTTGTGATTACGTAGAGCCCATCGGGATAATGCAGAATAGTCTTCTTATCTTAAGGTCAACTGATTTGCATACTTAATTCCTTTGACAACCTTAATGTAAAATAACATATTCACCCACCCTGAGGATTAGGCCACAGACATCTTTAGGGGAAAATCATCCTTCCTAACGTAGGCAGCAAGTATAGAACATATCTTTCAAGAAGCCTGTTTCTGAGAACGGAAAGGGTGATAGAGTAGCAGATAAAACTGCAGTAGGATCAATGGAGTGATTTAGTTTCCAAAATAAGAGAGACTTGAGTGCTGTTTTGGGGAGATAAAAAGATAACTAACAGCAATGAGCTTTCTGAGGAAGAGACACAAAATGAGGTGGGAGGAGCAGAAGATATCTAGAACAGAGGTGGAAGCATTACCTTTAGAGGAGAGAGGAGAAAAGAGGAAGTGAGTGTACATATTTCTATAGGTTTGGTGGCAAGAAGTGAAAATTCATTTTGTGTGCCTTCTCTGTGAAATGGGAGAGAAAACCACCTGCTAAAGGGGAGGGATAGGTGAGAAGTTGGATGTTTTGGGAGAATGAAGAGTATGAGCATATGGGAGTCTGAACTAACTATGGACACAGGATGATCTAATAATGTGTAGGGCCCACTTGACCACGGAATCCGAGGATGTACTATGGCACTGATCTTTGTAGTTTTGTGACTGTCACAGACAGTACGAGTCAGCTCTGGAGGAATAAGAATATAGCCATTTGGATTGATTGAGAGTTTCACTCACACACACCTGGGAGATGCTCCTTGAGTTTACACCCATGGAGTATTGCCATAGTTTAATTGACTCAAAACCGTATTCCAAAGCCCATTCTGCAGTGAGAACAAAAGCACTCCCTTCCCAAGACATATCAAAAGAATAAAGGGACATAAATCTCACAGCTA
This sequence comes from Avahi laniger, assembly GCA_963575035.1. Classification (NCBI taxonomy): domain Eukaryota; kingdom Metazoa; phylum Chordata; class Mammalia; order Primates; family Indriidae; genus Avahi; species Avahi laniger. The sequence goes on along the minus strand of CAUYSK010040281.1, from coordinate 12,132 downwards.
TCATGTTTCCTACAGGCAGGAGCTCTGGAAAAATATTTGACATAAGTTGAACCTATAATCAAAAATGAATTGTGAGTACCAGAAAACCTCCACTACGAAAAATGTACCTCCACTGAGAAAAAGCAACAACATAGTCCTACTCACAGTAGTAAATACTTTGGGGAAAGTATGAATCCAGAAAAATTGCATTTTTAAATCAGATTAACAAACTTGTCTCATTCTACATTTGTTTGCCGCAACATTCATCGAAAGACACCTCAAGCACAACATCAGAAAAAGTTCTTGCAGCTGTAGGTGACACACTCACATCCACATGCCCTCACCAATTCAATCCAATTTAGCAACGCCAGCACCTGAATTTCTTATCCGGAAGAGCTTTCTCCGGCTGCTGAAGCCTTTTTTACTCCCCTGCTCAGGAGGCCAAAAACAACACGCACCTCCAGCAGCCCTCAAACAATGACTAGTACGGTTGGCATTCAAACATCCAGCATGCTCTGTTCACTTTATTTTCTTCCCTTCATTTCTTCCTTCTCATCTATCAGTATTTCCTACACTTTCTGAATAAGCTACTTGCACTAGATTTAGAGGTTTGCTTTTGAACCCAAACTAAGACAGTTATGCTTTACAAGACAACTTAAAGCAGCGCTTAACTGAAAACAAAGCAAAACAAGTAAACAAAGACACACATCTTCTAGGGTTAATAAAGTGCTATAAATTACGGAATCTTCTTTGGCAGTTTTGCTAGCACAGTATTCTGGGAAGCACACGGGAAGTCCGAGTAAGTCAAGCTAAGGAAGCGGCTCAGGAATGGTCCTGCCCGAGGTCCCTGCCACCCTGCAGAGGAGAGCAAACTACAGGGAGCAAGTGGGAAATCAGAGTACTCAGGGAGCCCTACTGCTTCTTTTCATTTCTCTTCATTGAAATAAAACAGCCCCAAAATCTCTAATATTGATGGGCTTCAGAGGTGGCACATGCCCCTAGAATTATATGCAAAATTGTGTGCTGGTGAATATGTGTATTTTTATGGGACTAACATTCACAGTTTCTACAAGACATATAGATTGTCCTGTAAAGTAAAAAGCCAAAAATTATGGATCCTTGATCCTATGAGCTATGAGTTGGAGGAGACAATTTTACCCTGGATAAAATTGGCATAAACATCTAATACGTCCTTCTGTTGCTATACTTGCAGAAATTCTATTCTGTGCTAATAACAGTCACAGCTATGGCCTCTAGAAATATGCCCATAGGAAAATAGACACAACAATGCCAGAAATGTGAATAATGGACTAGAATGTCAATGTAGACCATTAAGCCACCTTCTGCAGAATGAGGGCTTCAATCCATGACTCCCCGTTAAATCACAGAATCATTAATCGTAGGAGTTGGAAGGGCCCTTGAAAACTACCCACTCCCCACGAACATCCTCCTTCTCCGGCATCTAGACAGAGGCTTGCACTTCACTCTTCCCCCTACCCTCCAAACTCCTCCAAACACTTCAAAAAATCAGGACGTCATTGCCTTCTGTTTTTGTTTGTTTCTTTCAAAATCTAAGTAATATAAATATTTCTTTTTTAAAATTTTTACCTTCATTTTTAATATAGTTTATTTACTTGTAGGTTTATATCATTTAATTTTTTGTTAATTTTTAAAGTTTCATTTTTCATTGACAAATAATAATTATATATATTTATGGGATACAATGCAATGTTTTGATATGTGTTTACACTGTGGAATCATTGAGCTAAAATATGCCTTTCTAAACTTACTGAAACTCATTCAAGACAATTATTCTGATTCTTAAATGTTACTATCAGGTTCTTTCTTCCAAGATAAACATCCCAATTCCCTTAACTATTGTTTCTATGGCACAGTTTCTAGGTCCATCATGTACCCTTCCTCTATATACTTTCATTTATCATTCTTGTGCAAGTTTGACAGATAAGCCTGAAGTGTAATGTGACATTAATCACTATGGATTTGGTCACTGTGCATCTAAATAATGCGGAAGATGTCATCCAATTACAAAGTGTGTTGCAAACTGCTCTCTGTTATAGAGGTTCTTCCACCTAAACCAGGTTAGTTACAAATCCAGTGCAATCAACTGCTATGTGCATCATCCTCAATAAAATTTTGTAAAACTTAGAGATGCACAGAATACATTTAAGGAAGCTGAGGGGTCTGTGGTTTTGTAAGTTAACAAACTGACTCGTATACATACTATCTGGCAACTAAACGCAACATGGAGCCAGATCACTTCAGAGTGCTAGGCTTTGGTTTATTGCTACATCCTAGTTATTAGGAGCCATTGGAAAAATTTAAACGAAGGCTATGGCCTGAACTGCATTAGCAGTTCTGTGTTGCATCCTAAAATATAAGCAGATATGGTATTATAACTCTATTTTGCCCCAAAAAGTTCATGGCAAAAGGCAAAGTACTATGTTTTCATTAAATTTCTGGATACCTTAATTAAAATGAGAAACTGGTCTTTTCTCATTTGTCCAAATTCCTCTGTGGGTGTTGGAGATGGGGCCATTTATGGGAGATAGAGTCATAGAAAGCCCTGAGGCTCACTGAACGTCCACATGCAGGGAAGTCAGAAGATCACAAAGAAAGGCGATCTTTTTAACAAGAAAGACTATAAAATGTCAAGTCTGAGGGATAATAATCACATGTTAACTGTAGAAAGAATTAAGAAATCCAAGTCAGAATAGAGTGGAATCAGGACTTCAAAGGCAGGGAAAGTATCAGAGACCTGCTTCCTGCATCTCTGGTTGTAAAATCATGGGTTGATTTAATAGCTGAAAAAAATCTTCAGCACCATCTTGTTTGTATGCAACTTAATGTATACCCATTTTTCATTGCTCTCTGGTAACTCACAAAAATAGACCACACTTCCAGGAGTTCTTAATCTGAGACAAAATGTGTAATAAAAGGTCCAAATTCTTAGCTGGGGAAAATAATTGCGCCTTTAGTTTTCTAACCTCTGAAAGTTATCACTTCCTTCCATTATGCCTGTGACAAACAATAATTCAGGGTGGTGTTAGAGGATGTGTGGACTTCACCAGACACACCAAAGTTTAAGCATTTCAGTGGGAAACCATGTTTTTTTTCCCCAGACCTTAGGGTGGATGCAGGTTTTAGGACAAATTTGCTATAGTATAACTTTAATAGGAGGAACTACAGAAATACTAATTCCAGATAGTGTTTAGCAGAAGTCTTCTGACTTTCTAATCATATAGTAATCATATTCAAATTTCACTTAAAAATTAAACGTATATCGTAAAATATCCTGCCCTGGAACTTGCTGCAACTGTCCTGCAGCTGCTTCACCCCCTATAATTCAATGTGAACAAACAAAAAACATTGAAAAAAATTTCCCTAAAGACTTTAAACATCAGGCTTTGCAAGCGTTCTTCTGAACAGTAGGCTTTAATCCTTGTGAGTCTCTGTACTTCATACTTACAATTCGTTTAGTAATAACATAAAGTATTATTTGTCCAACTTTCCAAAATGGAAGCCTTATATTGCCAGAGATATATCTTGGGTTCCTTGCGGGTGTGAAGCCTGAACCATCTAAGCTACAAGCTACCATCTATTCTAGAGATCCAAGAAACTAGTCATAGGGATCCCCAAGCTATTATAAGCATCTCAGAAAGATCTAATGTATGTCTTCTATGTCCCCCTGAGAAATCAGTAATGTGTCAGGATCCTTTGCTTTCGGCTAGAATTATATCAACTCAGTGTATTGACCTCCTTCATCAGATAGTCAGTTTAGCAGTTATGTCTGTGATTTTTTTAAACGATAAAACACATTAGCTAACACTCAATATATGCAGTTTTTTGTTGGGTCATGGAAGATGTGGTTGATGAAAGGGTTGAAAAGCAGTAGCCTAAAATTTAGGCATAGTGAAAAAATGTAGAAGGTGTCATACTTAAAAAAAAATGAAAAAGTCTGAATCAAAAATTTGAGAGCAGTGATTGGGATAGGGACAGGATAGAGTAGAGTTCTGGAATGGTGCTGGGACACAGGAGTGTGGGAAGAGGTAGGGAGGAGAGAAGATACAAAGCCGAAATATCAAGAGTACAAAAGGCAGCTTTGATCAAGTTGCAGTGCTGCCGAGGACCAACCATGCAGGCGAGGGTTAAAGCAATCATCTTGCTCCTGGTTTGAGCAAGCAGGTTTCCTCTGCAGATGTATCAAGTTAGTTTGCATAAATTACTTCAGCCTGGTTACATAGTAACACCTTGGCTCCACAGCTGGCTTTGCTGCTGCTAGAAGATGTTATGGATTATGCTGTCTTTTGACCAGGTATTAATAGAGCTCTCCTCAGCAACCCACAGTGATTAATGAGATGAGAAGATAAAATGCCCCACCTGCTCCAGCAGCCCAGAAACAGAATTAATGAGAGAGAGAGAGAGAGAGAGAGAGAGAGTGAGAGAGAGAGAGAGAGAGAGAGAGAGAGAGAGAGAGAGAGAGGAAAAGAGAGAGAGAGAGGAGTCCTGAAGCCCTGAAGCAGCTTTGGTATACTGTACCAGGCAGATCAACTGTCTGTTTGGCTTGGCTTCTAACGATGCTGTTTGCGAATGAGTTAGTGCCTTCTGAATTAGTGCACTAGCAGCAGCCAATTTATGAGAAATTATATATTCCTAAAATAATTACCATGTACACCAAGAAATTTTTACCTGACTATAGGACTGTAATCTTTGGAGGGACAAAAACTTTACCCTCATTAATTCATATGTAAGCAAAATAAATTGACTATAAAAATTAAAAAACAGAATCACAGCTGTGATTCTGCATTGAAGGGAGATTCTCTTGATGCGGAACACAGCCAAGCTATCCTAGGCTATGGGCATTCATATTTAGATTTTGTGATATTTCCAGAGAATGAAGCCAATGAATACTACAGGAATATATTTACTGATTTCATGTCAGTGAAGGAGTATAGCCCAAATAGAAGGAATTATTCTGTGTAACATGGATAGGGAATCTTTTCAAGAGAACAGCAATGCATTATTTCTTGTGTGGTAGGGAAGGGGTGGGGGAAGATTGTTCTGTCCACATTACTTCTAACTTTGAAAATATCTCTACCTTTCCAATACATAGGATCTATCTCGAGAAAGAGTTGAAAATCTGACTGGTCCAATTGTAACATTACACAATCATGTTTAACAGTGGGTAAGGTCACTGCCTAAAACTTCTCTCTGCTTTTCCTCTCACCTGTGTTGTGGGTAGGGAACTCCCCACTGGGAACACAGTGGCAGCTGGGGTACAATAATGGTAGGGATAAAAGAAGAGTTTCTTCATGAGGTTTGAGTCTCAGCCACATGCTCCAGGATAGCTCTGACATACATGTCTGCTTCGGGGTACTAAGAAAAAAATCTAGATTTTTTTTTTAAATCAATCTGACATGTTCTGTGTTTTATTTACTTGCTTGCTAGACTATAAGCTCTATAACAAAGCATTTTTCTCTCTTTTGTTCACTGCAATATCCCAAGCACCTGGGACAATGCCTGGCATGAAGTGGATACTTGAAAAATTTTGAGTAAATATTACTTTGATTTCCATTCACATTATACCTTATATGTATTATACAACTGCCTTAAAAACATCACAGAAAGTGAAGTATAAACACCTCCTTCAAGCCCAGCACCTTTTGGCAGAAGTTCTGCAGATACTTTTTCTCTAGCTGATTACTACAAACTTAATATAGCCAGCTCATTTTCATGATCTTTAAGGGGATGTGGGATTTATGGAGACTAAAACACATGTTTTCATTATAAATGAGAAAATGGATGATGGAGCCTCAGCTATATTTTATACCTAATGGGGATTATGTCCTTTACCAAAAAAAATACATAGGGGAAAAAATTCTTTCCTTTTATAAAATGCCACTTGTTTAAACTATAAGTCTAATTCCTTTGATTATGACCTAAAAGTAAAATATTTAGCACCATTAATTAGTGGCTGTATGTGTGTGTGTGTTGTGTTTTGAAATACATTACCTTTGAAATGAGAAGATGGTCCTTCTAGTGATGTTTCTATTTGTTGGCTTAATTAAGCCATTATAAATTAATTTTATGACACAAAAAACTTATTTTTTAATTAGTTTCTCAAACAAGGAGTCAATATTGCTCCAATTTCACCAACAAAATGGCTGAAAATTTAATCTATGTTTCTATTTAAATATCTTCTATTAAAATACAAGAGAATTACTTTTTCTTTCCAGTACTATTTCATAGTTTTTCCAAGATATGACATACTTCCCTAGGTATTCCACATTTTTATTATTGGATCAATCCAGAGTATTGCTAGGAGCATGTACTTTGTCCCTTTATATACTTACCAATGCTCAATCATACTCTAGCTTGATACAGCCAAACTTGATGTATTGAAGGATTATACAAGATTTAGTATACAAAATCTACTGCTGGATTTATTATAAAGAAGGTATTGCAGATATATTTCTCTCTATTACAGAGTGTCTACTTTGTGTAAAAACCCATATACAGTGTTCTCAGTACCAAAGAAAGCTACACTTCTTCTAAGCAACTCACTTTAATATTTAGAACTCTGCCTCTTTTAATACCAATAACACCAGGTCCCTGAATGCTAAGAAACTCAGGCTAAATTTTGGCTACATTAGTATAGGATCCTGTAGTCTGCATTTAATGTACTGACCCTAGCTCTGGCTTCTACACAGTACTGTGGGGAAAAGGGGGACTCAAAATTAGTAATTAGAATGAAAAATGCTCTTCAAAACAATTGAGATACTCCTCTAATCATTCCTGCTTGGTTATAATTTGGTAATCATAAAAGTTTCACCAAAACACAATGATCCTCAACTCCCAGTGTCAATAATGAACTTCAATTAGAGAAATAGAAATAGATGAGGAAAAAAAAATAGTGAGAAACAGATAAATTGTATTCTCATAGTTTGAAAAACAGGACTAAAGATTGTCTAACTTTCTTATTTCTATAATATCCTATTTTCTCTAAAGTGGTACCTTTTAGAATTTTCAGGTTAACATTCTGCAAAACTTCTCAAAAAAAAACCCCATAAAAGCTATGATATAAAGACAAAGTTTAATAAATAATAGAAAGCTCAATGGGCCTTACTGTGTTTATACCTCTAGGGTCACTTCTCCACCAATTCTCTGCTCATACTTTCTTCCTGTAACACCGCTGAGTTTCCCAAAAGTTGACCATTTTTTTCATCATCCAAATTACCATCTCTATGTCTTGGAAGGGGGATAGTAGGAGTGTTTCTCATCTCCCTAAAACTGACTGCAAAGTGTGAACCAATCTCTCAAATTCTTTACCCTTTTCCTCACAGTCCCCGAAAGAAAGCACCCAGGGAAACACTTTTTGTTAAGGGATAGACTGTAAATATACAGACTCAGGTAAAGGATGTATAAATTATTATTGAGGAGGGATCTTGCATAATTTTTGTCTTATACTTTAGTTTCTATTTCTTTCTTTTTAATGGTACTGAGGAAAATGCACCATTACAAATATAAAACTTGGGGAAAATATTAAAATTTAAGTCTTCTTAAATTGGTAGTTGACTCTACCTACAGGCTCTTGACTGCAATTAGCCAAAGTGTGCCAGGGAGTATTCACTCTCTATGGCTGCCTGTCAATGACATTTCTCCTCTTATTCCCATGGAAACTGAGGCGTTTTAATAGAATAAAGCAAGGGAAAGTTTTCATAACATCCTTTTTCTCCTCGTGTTAATGAAAAAACAGTACCCAACCTCTGCCCAGCTCCAACAATGTTCAAGCCAAGGAAAGCAAAATATTTTGTTACCTTTTAGGCATACATTTTTCTATTCACTACTTTATGAGAAAGAGAAACAGATAATTTAAAATGGAATTTGTCTTGGTTTCTCTCCAAAGCTTTTAATATCAAAAGTTCTAGCCCTCTGTTACACGACAAAGTGATGCAAACTCCAGAATTCTGGGTTTATAAATAAAACACATACAAAAACCAAGGCATTTTAAGAGAAACTGGTAATCGCAATAGACATCTGCCAACAGCTTCATAATGGTGTTTTCTTGGGAGCTGTCATATTCTGTTTTCTGCTGCTAATAGCAGAATATTTGAAATTTGGTAATTTATAAAGAAATTTATTTGGCTTAAAGTTTTGGAGATTGGGAAGTCAGATCCAGGGGCCTTGTGTGGTGAGGATGTCCTTGTTATATCATCCCGAGGCAGAAGGAGAGAGGGCAAGAGAGCATGAAAAAGCAAGAGATTGAAGTTGCAGCCTCAAGCACTTTTATAATTAGCATTAATTCATTCATGAGGATGGAGTCTTTTTTTTTATTTCAGCATATTACAGTAGTACAGATGTTTAGGTTACATATATCACCTTGCCCCACCCAAGTCAGAGTTTCAACCATGTACATCCTCCAGACAGTGCGCACTGCAGCCATTAGGTGTGAATGTACCCATCCCCCTCACCTGCCCAATACCCGATGAATGTCACTACTATATGTGCACATAGGTGTTAAACAGTTAATACCAATTCAATGGCGAGTACATGTGGTGCCTGTTTTTTCACTCTTGTGATACTTCACTTAGTAGAATGGGCCCCAGCTCTAACCAGGATAATAATATAAGAGGTGCTAGATCACCATTGTTTTTCGTGACTGAGTAGAACTCCATGGTATACATATACCACATTTTATTAATCCACTCGTGTATTGATGGGCACTTGGGTTGTTTCCACATCTTTGCAACTGTGAATTGTGCTGCTATAAACATTCTGGAGCAGATGTCTTTATTATAGAACATCTTTTGTTCTTTTGGGTAGATGTCCAGTAATGGGATTGCTGGATCAAATGGTAGTTCCACTTGCAGCTCTTTGAGGTATCTCTCTATTACTTTCCATAGAGGTTGTACTAGCTTACAGCTCCACCAGCAGTGTATGAATACTTCTATCTCTCCGCATCCATGCCAACATTTATTGTTTTAGGACTTTTTGATAAAGGCCATTTTCATGGAGTTAAGTGCTATCTCATTTTGGTTTTAATTTACATTTTCCTGATAATTAGACATGTTGACCATTTTTTCATATGTTTCTTGGCCATTAGTCTATCTTCTTTTGAAAAGTTTCTGTGCATATCCTTTGCCCACTTTTTGATGGAGTTGTTTGATTTTTCCTTGCTGATTTTCCTGAGTTCTATATAGATTCTAGTTATCAGCCCTTTATCAGATGTGTAGCATGTGAATATTTTCTCCCATTCTGTAGGTTGTCTGTTTGCTCTCGTGATAGTTTCCTTATATGTGTAGAAGCTTTTTAATTTGATCGGGTCCCATTTATTTATTTTTGTTGTTGCTGTGATTGCCTTTGGGATCTTCTTCATAAATTCTTTGCCTGGGCCAAGAGTATTTCCAACATTCTCTTCTAGAATTCTTATAGTTTCACGTCATAGGTTTAAGTCTGTTACCAACCATGAGTTGATTTTTGTGAGAGGTGAAATGTGCGGATCCTGTTTCAGTCTTCGACATATGGCTATTCAATTTTCCCAGCACCATTTATCAAATAAGGATTCTTTTCCCTAGTATATGTTTTTGTCTGCTTTGTCAAAGATTAGATGGCAATATGAAGATGCTTTTATATCTGAGTTATCAGTTCTGTTTCATTGGTCTATGTCTCTGCTCTTGTGCCAGTATCAACCTTGTAGGATAGCTTAAAGTCTGATAAATTGATGCCTCCCAATTAGTTCTTTTTGCTTAAGACTGCTTTTGCTATACAGAGTCTTCTCTGATTCCATATGAAGTATAGAATTATTTTTTTTCTAGATCTGCAAAAAATGATGTTGGCATTTTAATAGGGATTGCATTGAATCTGTATATCACTTTGGGTAGTATAGACATTTTAACAATGTTGAATCTGCCGACCCATGAGCATGGTATAGTTTTCCACCTGTTTACGTTCTCTGCTATTTTCTTCCTCCAGTGTTACATAGTTCTCCCTGTAGAGGTCTTTTACCTCCTTAGTTAAATATATTCCTAAGTATTTTATTTCCTTTGTTGTTATTGCAAAGGGTATTGAGTCTTTGATTTGGTTCTCACTTTGACTGTTGTTGGTGTATAGGAATGCTACTGATTTCTGAACATTGATTTTGTAATTGAGATTTTGCCAAATCTGTTTATCAATTCCAGTAGTCTCTTGGAAGAATCTTTGGGGTTTTCTAGATATAAGAGCATATCGTCAACAAAGAGCAACAGTTTGACCCCTTCTGCCCCCATTTGGATCTTGATTTCCTTCTCTTGTCTGATTGCTCTGGCTAAGACTTCTAGCACTATATTGAACAGAAGCGGTGATAGAGGACAATCTTGTCTGGTTCCAGTTCTAAGTGGAAATGCCTTCAATTTTTCCCCATTCAGTATGATGTTGGCTGTGAGTTTGTCATATGTGGTGTTTACCATTTTTAGGTAAGTCCTACCTATGCCTATTTTGTTAAGCATTCTTATCATAAAAGGATGCTGAATTTTGTTGAATGCTTTTTCTGCATCTGTTGAGAGGATCATAAGTTATTTGTTTTTGCTTCTATTTATATGCTGAATTACATTTATAGATTTGCATATGTTGAACCATCCCTGCATCTCTGGGATGAAACCCACTCAGTCGTGATGGATTATTTTTTTGATAAGCACCTGAATTCTGTTTGCTATTATTTTGTTGAGAATTTTTGCATCATATTCATAAGAAATATTGATCTGCAGTTTTCTTTTTTTGTGGCATCCTTTTCTGGTTTTGGTATCAGGGTGATGTTGGCTTCATAAAACATGTTGGGGAGGATTCCTTCCTTCTTGATGTTGTGGATTAATTTTTGCAGGAAGGACACCAGTTCTTCTTTGTAGGTCTGGCAAAATTCAGGTGTGACACCTCTGGTCTGTGACTTTTCTTTATAGGAAGAATTTTTTATGGCTGCTTCAATTCTGGTACTTGATGTTGGTCTGTTTAGGAATTTATTTCTTCCTTATTGAGCCTAGGGAGGCTGTGTGTTTCTGAGAATTTATCCATTTCCTCCACATTTTCAAGTTTATGAACATACAGGTTTTTATACTATTCATAGAAGATATTTTGTATTTTCATAGTATCAGTTGTAATTTCTGCTTTTTCATTCCTGATTGAGCTTATTAGAGTCTTTTCTTTTCTGCTTGTCATTAATCTATCAAGAGGAATGTCAAATTTGTTTATTTTTTCAAAGAACCAACTTTTTGTTTTATTAATCTTCATATAGTTTTTAGTTATTGATTTCATTTAGTTCTCTTCTGATCTTTGTTATTTTTTTTCTTTTGCAGGGTTTGGGATTGGTTTACTCATCCTTTTCCAGTTCTTCAAGATGATTCATTAGATTGTTGATTTGTGATATTTCTGTTTTTTAGAAGTAGGCATTTATGGATATAAATTTTTCTCTCAGGACTACTTTATCTGTGTCCCACAGATGTTGATAACTTGTGTCTCCTTTACCATTTAGTGCAAAGAATCTTTTGATTTCCGTCTTAATTTTCTCCTTAATGCAATAATCATTGAGCAGAAAGTTGTTTAGTTTCCATGACTTTGTGTAGAGATGACTGGGCCCCATTATCACTCTTCTCAAATAGAATAATGCCCAGCCTAGAATCTTGCACCCTGCAAAACTAAGTTTCTTATATGAAGAAGAAATAAAGACCTTCTTAGACAAGCAAAGACTGAGGGAATTCATCAAGATAAGACCTGTCCTCCAGGAAGTACTCAAAACAGTGTTAACATGGATCAGCACAATAAACATTCACCAGTGTAAAAGCATCCCAAAGTTTAAGATCAAAGGCTGGATACCACAATGGTTCAAGAGAGAAAATAAAGCAACAAAGTTCAACTCAACAGGATGAACAGAAATCTCCCCCACTTATCAATTCTTTCAATAAATGTGAATGGCTTGAACCACCCACTGAAGAGACATAGGCTACCCGAACGGATAAATATACACAAGCCAAGTACCTGCTGTCTTCAGGAAACACATTTAACCCACAAGGATGCATTCAGACTCAAGGTGAAGGGATCAAAAACAATATTTCATGCAAATGGAAGCCCAAAGGAAGCTGGCATAGCAGTTCTGATTTCAGATAACTT
>CAUYSK010040279.1:0-12575 GCA_963575035.1 Avahi laniger | reverse complement strand
TGTATTGATTTTATATCCTGAGACTTTACTGAATTCATTTATCAATTCCAGGAGCCTCTTGGTTGAATCCATGGGGTTTTCTAGATATAATATCATGTCATCAGCAAGTAGTGAGAGTTTGATCTCTTCTGTTCCCATTCGTATGCCTTTAATTCCACTCTCTTGCCTCCTACTAGGTTTTTTTTTTTTTTTTGATCTTCTCTGGAATATTCTTTATTTGTTATAATATTCCCCTATTTGGGATAAGGAGAGATTAAGAAAGAAAGAGAGCCAAAGTAATTAAATATTCTATTTAAAATGTTGCAATCAGAAGCACCTTACCGTAAGGAGCCCTGTTATCACATCCCATGGGCTCAATTCTACTGTCAATATGCACATATCACTCACATGAAGCTAAGAAGACAGCTTGCTATAATTTACTGGATGGTTTAACACTGTCAAGGGATCTTTATCTGGTTCAAATCTCTCTGATTAAATAGATGCACATACATAGACATATGCACTTAAGACATACTTCTTAAGAGTTTTCTAAATCAATCTTGAGACACTCACTTGTGAAAATTCCCTTTGGATTAATTACACTTTTCATTAGGCCAGAGACTATAAAAGTACATATATGTCATCACTTATCATGGTTCTGGTTGATCAAATAATAGAATAATCAATCATCTCCATTCTTAGAGAATGGCATGATCAAAGGTATTTAAGAGGCAATTGGATTTATTCTCAGAAAGTGGCTGAATAGTTATAGTGATTGTCCATTGTTAACTGTGAATAAATATGTAATGACCCTGAGTGTTTCCATAACAATGTGGAAATTAAAGTCATCGCTCTTACTAGAGTTCTCTCTACTAAATAGAGTGGGACCTGCAGAAGACCGGCTTGGGCATCCAATTGCTTTCTTTGGGTAGGAAAAAAAAACTAAATAAATTAAGTCCCAACCTAGAAAATACTGGTTTAATTAAAGAAGCCCACTGGTTCCTACATTATACATCATCCACCCCGCAATAACTGTATATGCTGGATGTAGGTGTTTGACTTACACTGGATTCCAAAGGTTAGGGAACTTTTGTTTAGTTTCAAAGAGAAGGAAATGGACAAATTCATTATTCAAATTTTCATTCTGATTTTACAGTTGAATGACTTCCCCCTGACTTTGTGGGATCTTGGTAATTCCCAGTGAATTAGATTCCCTCTGGGATCCTTTTCTGGAAGCTCAGCTCCTGCTTCAGCTGTCCACAAACAGGCAAGCACGAGGGCCAAGGCAGTAGGCAACTCAATATTACATATTGCCTTCTTTTCTTTCCCTAGTTTCTTAACAAAGACATCAAGATGCCTCTAACAAACCCTAAAAATATTCATTAGTGACATAAAGCCCAATTTTTCTCCTGGACTTTTAGGACTTCTAACAAGGGAAGTTACATTTTACTCATCTCTGTATCCCCAGTATTTAGTAGTATGTCTGCCAAGTAACAGGTGCTCAGTTTGTTCAGTGAATAAATGAATAAATGACAGACACTTGATATCCGTAGCTCTTTACTCTTAGATTAATTTCTCCTTTTGTTTCCCTCTACTCCTCTGTTATCCAGTATTTGCTTGAATCTTTCAAGCATCATTGACATTTGATGTTCAGGCTCATATGGCCTATCCTGAATGCTGCTTTGTCCCACCACGGGCTTCCAACTGGCTTGTCATTTGATGAAACACATCTATGTTCACTGTCATTCTCCAGTATTGATCAGATTTTCTCTTCACAGACACATCATGGTCAACAGTTTGTAAATAATTTCTTCTAAGAACACTCATTCTCTCCTCCTCCCTGAGATCGTAGGTGGGGTACAGGAAATGACCATTGTGATTTCACAGACTAGAAAACCGAGGTTCAGGAGAGAGGCAGGCCTCTGGCTCTAATCATGGGGTTCCTTTCACTTATCCCATCCTACCCTGTAAATTGTGCTTTATAAGGGGATTTTTACTCTACAGCCAAAGAGATTGAGGCTAAATAGAAATACATTAATAAGAACTCTTAAGAACTGGGCTTATGGAAGTGACCGTGGAATGGGCAGAAATTGATGAGATCCCTTTCCAAACACAACTCTTGACAGACTGTTCAGGATGAGTAGGTCAGGCCCCGTGGACCATCTCCACCTTCTGTGGGAGATGGCAGCCCTGAAGAATGTTCCTCTCTGGGTCTCCATTGATGTCACCTGGAGGGTGTGAGCTGAACTGCCCCAGCAAATCTCAGAGAGGGGGCTGATCACCATCCTCTCAGTGGACATGGTTGCCTTTTACGCACAGCCCCTTCACTGCCTCTTTGGTAGCAATACCTAGGTTTCTCGTGGGGAATTATTCCACTTTCCAGTGGACCAGGACCTCACTGGGCCATCAGTCTACTCCCAGGGAATCTGGATCCTGTACAGCGTGGGGCAGATACACCCCAGTGGTGACCCTTTTGCTAACTCAACTCCTGCTTATCCTAGGCTGTCCATTCTGAGGCCTGGCTATTCATCTTTATCCTTGATACCGTGAGCTGCCCTTGCCTTCTCCTAGTCAATGCTTCTCTTTCTCATAGGTCACCCCGATTTGGGGTCTGTTGCCTACAACTTTGACTAGACTGTTATTGTACAAAAGAGATGTGAAGGAAGAGATTTCCTATGAGTTTGATGGGCCTGGCACCTGTCCCCAAGGGGATGGACCTGTCTGGTGTCTGTGAGCACACCATGTCCTGCTCTGCTATGACCTGTACTGCCAGGAAAAATCCCTGTCACTTCCCATCACGGTAGCCAGGGAAGAAGGTATTGCTGTCAGAGACCTACCCAGGAAACTGGCAGGGGCAAAACCTTTGATATTGTCAGGTCAGTTGGAGAAGAGAGAGCATCCTGATAGGCCAACAGGAAACTCACGTGCCTTGGGTCTGGTTTTTGTTTTTTAACAGAACTGAAAGATAATGGCAAAAGGTGACAACATTTGGTGTCAAGCATGTAGGTGCTGAACTATGAAAGGGATCCCTGAAGTCATGTGATGAGGGGAAAGACATGTTCATCTCTGGAAAACGCAGTGACAGGTGCTAGAACACAGGGGCAGAGCAGTACTGGGGTGAAGGGGAGGTTTTCTATTTGAAATTTGTATGTATGGGGTGGGGGTGGGAGGCTCTGCTCAGCCGTTTCCCAAAGCCAGGGTCTGCTGAACATCTTTCTGGGCTGAGAGTGGTCATAAACTTGGGGGAAGGAAGGGAACCTTGAACTTGAGCCTCATTCTAAACAGAATGGACACCAGAGTATCGGTTTCCCTGCCCTGGGGGATTTAGATAACAAGGGAGGAATCAGACCCCTAATTGAGTTGCTTCAACCTCCTGCAACTCCTTCTCCCCTCCTGGGAAATTCCACCAGATCAACGGACAACAACAACAATTACCATTAATTAAACACTTAATATATTCCAAAGAGTGTGCAAAATGCTTTATATTCATGATTTCATTTCATTTCCACCAACTTGTGGAGTCAGCACAGAGTTTCTGTTGGGCTACAGATCGACAGGAAGAGACACCCCACTTCAAAATACACATAGCCCCTGTCTGGTTAGGAGGGAGCAGGGGTGTTGTACCCCCGAGAAGAGGAGGACTGGCTGGACCCTCGGAGACCAATGTTTGCTCTGCCGCAGCTACTTACAGTTGGTTCTTAGATCACCATTTCAAAAGAATATAACATTACTTTTATACCATTTCGGAAAGTATATCACAATCTTCGTTTGCAGGAGTGTTTAGAAACATCAGACTCCACTTATCCTTGAAGCAACATCAGTCTCAGAGAAGCCTCACGCTCATGCTCGAATGGTATCTCTGCCTCCAGCTTTCCCCAAATACAGAAAAGCTCATTTCCCCACCTCAGTCGTATGCTTATTATTCATGTCTTTACTTCACACAGTGAGGAAGTAGCAGAGCCAGGATCTGAACTAATATTAGATGACCTGCCATAACATTGCCTAGAGCTCTCTGGGGACGGATCCCTTCGCAGTGGTGTCCAAGTGTCCACACCCTAGCACCTGTGTCATTGCTGCAATGGCAGGTACTGCTGCTCTCTCAATGGCCTAAGGGGCAGCCACCTACAGAGCTGCTGCCGAAGATGCCCTCTCGGCCTGTGACCTCAGCTTGTGATGAAAAACGCGGGTTCTTTCAGGCGAGAGAAAAGGAAGTTACTGCAGGGAGATACTCACACAAGGTGCCTGGGAGCCACACATGCAGGTTTTGGACTAGATTCTTGAAGGTTCTCCTATACCCTGCTGCCACCACCCCTCCTGAATTCCTAGCCTGAGAAAGAGAGTCCCTCTTCCACTTGGCCAGCCCTGTAGGTTCTTCAACGCCACCTCCCTCTCCCAATTCTGCCATTCAGGCCACCAGCTCCTTTCTCCGCAGCTGCTCCTCCGCCCGGGTCCTCCTAGCCGGTGCTATCCAGCTCCCTCTCCCACCCCAGCTGCAGCTTTGATGCTTCCAAATATCTGTTACAACCTGCCCCCAGGCCATTCCAGCAACTAACAGTCCTATGAGACAGCCTGCCAGATAGTTTTAGGATGTGACCTAATTTTATTTTAAGTGTCTTACTTTAAAGCAGCCATTATCATCATCTTTATTTTCTGGGCAGGGACTGGGAGGTTAGTTTCTAAAGTGGAAAAAAATTGTATATAGCCAAAATATCATTAAAAATCCCTTAAATATCCACGAGTTAGAAAATGCATATTTGAGATTATCAACCATAAAAAGCAGTGTTTTTTATGGTTGATAAAAACTATATACAGGTTGAGAACCACCAAGCTAGGGTAAAAATAGGAACAAAATCAAAATCCATACGCAGATACGGGAGTTTTCAAATGATTCCACCTTTAAGTGGTGGGCGACAGACGAACTGGAAAATCCTAATGTTCCTGCTTACTACCATTTGCTGCATCCTATTTTAATATAAATCCTCGATGATTATAATGCATGTTATGGATTTGTTTATTATCAGGATTAATTTAGATAGTGGAGCTGCATCTATTTAATAATAAAGGGACTCTGGGGTATTCAGTGTTCTAAGAACTACTTAAAAATGAAGCATCTGAATGACATGTCTTTAATGCCCAATGGAAAAATTGAGGCTTAGCAGGGGGAGGGTCTTCCCAAGACCACAGGATGGCAGAGTCTCTTGCTGTAGCTTGTCTGACCCATTACTGTCAATCACTCAGTTGACACGGTTGAAACTATAACTTCATTAGTTGGTGCAGAAGTGATTGGGAACATCACTGAATCATATTTATTTCACAGGGATTCCTTGCCACATGAGTACATTCCTTGAGACTATTTCAGTGACGCTTGTTTTCTTCTCAGGTTAGAAAGTCACAGAAATATCCCCATATCTGTCTTGTGTTTGTCTCATGTTTGCCTTATAGGACTATCATCACTTTAGGATTTGGGAGGGGATTCTTAAATCGGACGTTACGCTCATTTGAACAAGCACAATTATGATAATTGGGCCCTTGCAATATGCCAGGCATTTTGCCAAATGCTTTATATGCAATATCGTGTTTAATCCTTGATGATGAAATTGGAATTCTTTTCAACCCATTTTAGAGTTGTAGAAACACAGTCTCAGAAAGGTCAATTAACTTTCCCAAGGTCACACAGCTAGAAAATAGTAAAGCCTGAATTCAAATCTAGGCCTGCCTTGTTCCAACTCTAACGGCTAAAAATGCTGACTGCTCCAAATATTCATTGTCTGGGTAATTAGTCTTGCTATACAGATACTAACACGAGTATTAGGAGGACGGAACAGAGAGCCACTTTCCAGTTCCTGAGGACAGGCGTAGTGAGCACCTTTTTCTTCACAGAATTCTCAGCGCACCCTGCCTAGTAAGACAGTGGTCAAATACTATTGCCTTTACAAAGGCACATGGTGAAAGCAGCTCATGAACTTGGCCATGACCATATCCCTGCATTGCCTATGTTTTTAGGTTCCTCCCTCCTTCCTTTGTCTCAGACCTACGTTGCTAGGCCACAGTCCATTTAGAATTGCTTTTTAGTCCATAATATCCCAACAAGTCAGATGGAATCCAAAGACGTGACAGCATACTGCCACACACTGAAGTGGGAATATTTCTTGCCAACTCGAATTATTTATGGTCTAATAGTTAACCAGTCAGTCAACTTGAGGATTTTGGCGCCGTAGGGCTGTTTTATTACCCTCAGCATAAAGATGCCTTGTACATAAACAACATTTACTATGACAGTCTGCTAGCTGGCTTGTTAAAACCATGTTGTGTCAGGATAGGATTGTTATAACTCAAGCAGAAAACACTGTGCTGTTTCTGTTTCCCCTGCGTTAGCACATCTGGCGCGCAGTAAGTGCTCACGTATTTTGGTTCACTCATTCACTCAACTATCATTTACTGAGGACCTACTCTGTGCCCGGTTCTTCTCTGGACACTGGGGACACAAAGGAGAGAAAAGAGGCCTTGTTATTGTGAGGCTTACATTCTAATTGGAGATGACAGACATTAAATATTAACGTGTATATATATATATATATTTTTTTTATATAGATGGTGTCTTGCCATGTTGTCCATGCTGGTCTCCAACTCCTGGCCACAAGTGATGTATGTCAGTGCTTTGAAGAAAAACAAAGTAGTGCAAGGAGAACTGAGAATGATGACGGCTGGTGCTGTGGTCTAGGATGGCATCTCTCATTGGGTGACATGTGAGCAGACATCTGAGTGATGTGATTGAGTGGTAAGAATAATATTCCAGAAAGAACAAACAGTAACAGCAAAGACACTGAAGCAGGTACATGCTCAATAGGGTGGAGGAACAGCCAAGGGGCCAGTGTGATGATAAAGAAAGGGGAGGGGTAGAAGACAAGGTCACAGAGTTAGCAGGAAGATTGGGACCGTGGGGGGTGTGTCCTGATAATATAGGACTTTGTAGGCCACAGTAGGGTCGTTGGATATTTACTAAATAGATGAGCGAATGAATAAATGATGAATGAATGAGCGAATTACTGAATGGATAGAAAAGTGCTAGTCCTGGGCCATGTGTTAGGATAGAAGCCATCTTTTACTGCCCCTCCAGGACTAAACACAGCAGCCACCATTTCCCGAATCCTGACAACGTGCCAAGCTCTGTGTCAGGCACTTTGCAGACAGGATCTCATTTAACTGCCATAACCGTGCCAGGGACACTAGGCCCTCTCCTATGAGGAAACGGAGGCGTGGCGTGGTCAAGGACCTGCCCAGGGTCATGGAGAGGTAAGTGGTAGGGCCGGGGCACAAGACTGGGTCTCCCTGGACGCAAGGCCTGTGTCTAAACTGCTTCTGCAATTAGGACTCTGGGGCAATAGGATGTGGCACAACGTGGGAGAAAGAATCTCTAAGAGTGGCGCTGGGCTTGGACACGAGATAGACTGTCTGATGAGAGCTATTAGGAAAGTCAGCTACGTCGGAAAGTGTCTCTTAGAACCTTGGTTTCTTCATCCGGGTCCTTCTTTCTGACGGGAAGGGATACCAGGAAAATGTAATATTCGCGACTTTCATGTCCTTTTAAAGAAACCCTAAGCAGTCACTGAGTAACCAATCACAGGTGGATACTGGCCCTTAAATAGAGTCTATAGGACATAAATGATTATGAAATGTGTAAATTAGATTTATATATCTATAATTTGGAATATTTTTTCCTAAATTAAAAAAAATACATACTCACCAAATAAATTTAAAGAGTAGAGAACTATATGAAAAATTGATCATACTCTCCGTCCCCCAATTCCAACCCCTTGAGGTAACCAATGTCAACTGCTGGGTGTGTTTTCTTTTTTGTCTTTTTTTACTTAATATAACATGGACACCTTTCCTCATCAATAAAAATGTTTCTAACATATTTCTTTTAATAGTTGCTTAACATTCCAAGGTATAGATGCAATGATTTATTTAACTGTTCCCCAACTGGTGGACATTCATGTTGTTTCTGGTTATTTTATTACTGTTAACAAGGTTACAATAAAAATGCTATGATACAAATCCTTATACAGTAAACTTATATTCTATGCTTTAAATTTTGGGGGGGACGGGGAAATAGATATGTAAGAGTAGAATTGCTGTCTCAAAGGCATGCACATTTAAAATTTTAATACCCCATAAAATTATTTCCTAAGTATATTCTGATGAAAGTCACATTCCTGTCAGCAGGGTTTGATATTGCCCTTTCTTATGTCATCAAAAACAGTCTCCTTTTTAAATTTTTGCCAAATTGATGGGCAAGAAATGGCCTCTCTCCCTTTTCACCTTTTTTTTTTTTTTTTGGTATAGATGGGGGCTTGCCATGTTGTCCATGCTGGTCTCCAACTCCTGGCCACAAGTGATCATCTAGCCTCAGCCTGCCAAAGGGCTGGGATTACAGGCATGAGCCATTGTGCCCAGCCTCTTTTTCCCTTTTTGATTTGTTTTTTCCCTAAATACTAATTACACATCTTTTTTTTTTTTTTTTTTTGAGACAAAGTCTCACTCTCTTGCCTGGGTTAGAGTGCCATGGTGTCAGCCTAGCTCGCAGCAACCTCAAACTCCTGGGCTCAAGAGATTCTCCTGCCCCTGCCTCCCAGGTAGCTGGGACTACAGGCATGCGCAATCGTGCCTGGCTAATTTTTTCTATTTTTACTTGTTTGGCTAATTTCTTTCTATTTATAGTAGAGATGGCGGTCTCGCTCTTGCTCAGGTTGATCTCAAACTCCTGAGCTCAAACGATCCGCCAGCCTCGGCCTCCTAGAGTGCTAGGATTACAGGCGTGAGCCACCATGCCCAGCCTACACATCTTTTAAAAAATGTTTATTGGTCATTTACGTTTACCTTCTAGGAACTGCTAATTTGTATCATTTTATAATTTTTTTCTCTAGCATTGTCTTTTTCTTCAAAAAAAACTTGAAGGAATTTTTAAATGAGTATTCATATTATGGCTTTTTATATCTCCTGGTACTTTCCTTTGGTATATTATTTGTCTTTTTACTCGGGTTATGGTATCTTTTGCTGTACATATGTTCTTATTTCATGGGCATAAACTGGTTGACTTTTTGCTGAATGGCTTTACAGTCCCTGCCTTATTTGACAAGGCACTTTTCATTTCAAAATTATACAAATACTATCCTATTATTTTCTTCTATTCTCTTTAAACTTTTCAAAAATTGAGGTGAAATCCTTATAACATAAAATTAACCATTTTAAAGTGTACAATTTGGAAGCATTTAGGACATTCACAATCTTGCACAACTATCACATCTAGTTGCAAGACACTTTCTGTGTCCCAAAGGAGAACCAATAATATCCATTATCAGTCATTCCTTATTCCCTCCTCAGCCCAGTCCTTGGCATGCCCTCATCTTCTGTCTCTATGCATTTGCCTATCCTGGACAGTGTGTATAAATGTAATTATACAACGTGCATGGCCTTTTATGTCTGACTTTTTTTACTAGTATAATGCTTTCAAGGTGTATCCAAGTTGTAGCATGTACCGGTACTTCATTCCTTTTTATGGGTAAGTAATATTCCATTCTATGGATAATATCTTTAAACTTTTGTTTTACAGTTGGGATCTATTTTCAGAGGGTGTGAGGTGGATATTTTGTTTTTATGGTAGACATCAATATCCAGGAAGAAATGAAAATAATTAGCATTCTCCAAATACATTTAGATTTCATCGGTCACATTAACCAGAGACTTAAGCACTTTTAACACATCCTGTAGTGACACCTGCCAGAGACAAGCAAGATCTCACTTAAAAAACAAATTACCAGCCTTTCCCGTAGTAGCCGAAGCAATCATGCTAATTCATGGGCCTCCTAATGGTTCCCCTCTGCCCTGGACATTAGCAGGATTGTGGAGTGACATTTATTCAATTAATGTATTAGCGTTATATGGCTCCTCTTAAAAGACACTTAAAAGATACAGCATTCTATTTCAAACCCGTGTGAGCTGGGAGTTCAGAAACAGCATTGGTATTCTGGCTAATCTATCCTCTAAATGTTCATTCCGGAGTGGTGGAAACTTTTGACCTTGATGCTGATTATGATTAGCATAGCAATCACTCTTCTATAATTAAAAGACAGACTAGGATTTTCTTTGGCTTGTTTATTAATTCCCTTATGAATCTTTTTTTTTTTCAGCAATGAGGACAAAATGTTTTGTGAGAGTCACAAGGGAATTTGGGTGTAGTTACCCCGAAGATAGAGATCAAGACCCTCCTTAAAGAATACCACTGCCTCCTTGGTGGCTCCAGGGGATGTCGTGACCCAGAAAGCACAGTGTGTGTCCCCAGCTCTTCCCTCTTGGCCTAGCAATAATATGCAGCCACACAGCACTCATAATTAGCCATCAGAGTTACATTCATTTTAGCTACTGACTTTCCGATAGCCCGGAAAGGGAGGCCAAGACCATTACGCAGGAGAAGCAATAGTTGGAAACCATTGCAGTGTGGGACTAGCTTTTTCCAACTCTTGCCCTTTGTGGGTCTGACTCTGCAGGCCTGGATTCCCAGGACCCCTGTTCAGCCCCAGGCCTCCGCCTCTCCAAGCAGAGATCAAGTTACAGCTGCGAATGATGTTCTGGGTCTCAATTTTAATGTCTATCATGTATGGATCACTTGATAGGTATGCACAGGCACCATGCTACATGCTTTTCGCGCTTCATGTCATTTGGTCCTCTCAATAGCATGAGGTAGGTATGATTATTGTTTCCAGTTTTCTGATGAGGAAACTGTGCCCTTGAGTGACAAATATCTTGCCCAAGTTCATCCAACTAGTAAGTTTGAGGAGTGGGATGTGGGCACAGCTCCTCCCTGCTCTAAAACCTCTGTTCTAAGCCAGCGCTCTGTTCTGTCTCCCCAAGGCTTCATCCTACCACTTGCCTCTTCTAGAACTAAAGCTTCGTCTGAGACTTGCCCCTTCAGAACAATGGGGCAGGCTGGGAGTGACAGGGATGGCAGACACACGAGCCAGGCTCTCCTCTGCATGCCATTCCTGTATGCAGTCTGCCAGTAATCCTAGGCGGTAGATCCTATCATAATTCCCATCTTACATGTGAGAAAACTGAGGCACAAGGAAGTCTCACAGTGGGAAGCAGCAGAGGTAAGACTGGAGAAGGGGCTGTCAGTGATCATTGCCACTGGAGTAGAGATTGCTCAAGGGTCAATGCAGTTCACTCCTGGACAGGATGTAGGAATTCCTCTTTCATGACATCTTTCCAGCTGCTTCCTGGCAATTCCTCATCTGCACCCTCTGATGAGATTCTCTTTAAAGCTGCCCTCCCACCCCACCCCCACTTCCAGGACATTTTTCCTTCTATTAATGCTCTCGATGGGGGTTCATTTCTGTGGTCCCCTCAATAATCAGTGTTCTGTCTGGGCCTTTGAGTCTGCCTTGTTCCTACGATGCCTTGTAAGCTCCCTGATGCCTAATATGGAACCCTCAGCTCCCTGTGAGCCACTCTCCGAGTCTTCCTGCAAAGCCGAAGGTAGCTCTCTCCACTTAGTGGGGGTGGGGAGGGGAGGGGAGAAGACGGGAGAAAGAGAGACTGCAAGTGGGTTTCACAACTAGAAGAGATGAAAACAACTGAAGCATAGACAAGGGAGCTCCTTCATGGGGCAAATGGTCCACTCCAATGACCTATTCATTTGTCTACCTTGATTTGGACAAACTTATAAATGTCTAAGAAGAGATATCAGACATAATTTATTGAGCCTGGGATATTGAATTTTATGATTATCCTTTTGATATATTCCCAAGATCACCTCAAATCGGAGCTAAATAAACTTTGCATTGTGTCTTGCTTTAGAATCACTACAGACCTAGTAAGAGAAATAATGATAAGATTACAAAACAGTATTCACTGAGAACTTATGTGTGTGGCAGGCACTATTTTAAGAGCCTTCAATGTATTAACTCTCTAATTCCTGGGAAGGAAGTGCTATTATATCCCCCATTTGCAATTGGGGAAACTGAGCAATTCAATCAAATGTCCAACTTAGCCGTAAGAGGCAGAGCCAGGATTTTACCCTGGCCACAGTGCTGCACAGCACACACCTTTATGCTGTTTGGTCTACTTCCATCTAGCATTTCCAGAGACAGAGTTCATTGCCATGATGATGAAGATATTTTTTAAGTCATAATTACAGACATCAATTTCTTTGTGTTCTGCAGGTGCCAGGGGCTTTTATATACATCTTCTTATTTAATCCCTACAACTACCACCTGAAAACGTTAAGGATATGGAAACTGAAGCTCAGGCAGTTAAGATAGTTCTCAAAGTCAAATGGCTGGTGGAGAGCAGGGTCAGCACTTGACCCTAAGCCCTATCTAACTCCAAATCCAGTTTTTTAAGGAATGTTATTCTGTGTTCTTTCACAGTATAGTGTAGAGAAGAGAGGGTTAATATTTTTTAATTAAAAAAATGAGTGTATCTTCTTAGGAGTCTAGGTTAATGACTTCCCCCTCACTATTTCATGAGTTTTAATGTAACTTTATACCAAAGTCAATGAATAAGTGTAGCACTGACCTTGAGGGCCTATTCAGCTC
>CAUYSK010040276.1:0-24776 GCA_963575035.1 Avahi laniger | reverse complement strand
ACTATTCAGCTTTAAGAAACAATGGTGATATAGCACCTCTTGTATACTCCTGGATAGAGCTGGAACGCATTCTACTAAGTGAGGTATCCCAAGAATGGAAAGACAAGCACCACATGTACTCACCATCAAATTGGTATTAACACATAAGTGCACATGTAAGAATAACATCTATTGGATGTTGGGCAGGGGGGAGGGAGGAGAAGGGAGGTGGGGACGGGTATATGAATACAGAAAGAGTGCAATGTGCACCACCCGAAGAATGGACATATGTGAAATTCGGACTTAGTGGGGGGGAGGGGGAAGGGCAACATACGTAACCTAAACGTCTGTACCCCCATAATATGCTGAAATAAAAAAAAAAAAAAATCCGAACAGAGATAAACAAAATAGAGAGTGCTGACTTTAGTAACACATATACAAAATAGAGAATAGGATAAAGATAGAGAAAAATCAATGAAACCAAAAGTTGGTTCTTTGAAAAGATCAATAAAATTGACAAATCTTTTGTCAGATAGACTAAGAAAAAAAGATACAAATTATTAAAATCAGAAATCAAAATGGTGACACTACTACTGATTCTATAAAAAGGATTATGAGAGTACTATGAACTCTGGTATGCCAAAAGATTTAATAACATAGATAGACAAATGCCTAGTCACACAAAAACCCACCAAAACTAAATCCTTGATGAAGTAGAAAATCTGAATAGACTGACAACTAGTAAGGACATTCAATCAGTAATCAAAAATCTCCCAGCAAAAAAAAAAAAAGCCCCGAATCCGATGGTTTCACTAGTGAATTCTACCAAAATATTTAAAGAATGAAACTAACATGAATCATTCTCAAACTTTTCCAAGAAATTGAAGAGAAGGGAACACTTCTTAACTTATTCTATGATGCCAGTATTACCCTGATACCAAAGCCAGACAAAGACACTACAAGGAACTATATACAGAGATATCCATCATGAACATCGAAGCAAAAATTCTCAAGAAAATGCAAGCAAACCAAATTCAGCAGCACATTAATAGGATTATATACCATAATCAAGTGGGACTTACTCCTGAATGCAAGGATAATTCAACATAGAAAAATATCAATATAACACACCATACTAACACAAAAGGGGGGAATACATGATCATCTCAATTCATAGGGAAAAAAAAACATGACAAAATCCAACAGCCTTTCGTGCTAAAAAACACTCAACAAACTAGAAATAGAAGGAAATTACCTCAACATAGTAAAAGCCATACATAAAAAACTCACAGCAAACGTCACACTTAGTGGTGAAAGACTGAAAGCTTTTCCTCTAAGATCAGGAATAGGCAAGGATACTGTTTTCACCAATTCAACCTAGGACTGGAAATTCTAGCCAGAGCAACTAGGCAAGAAATAACAGGCATCCAAATTGGAAAGGAAGAAGTAAAATTATCTGTGTTCCCAGGTGATATACTCTTGTATCTAGTAAACTCTGAGGATTCCACAAAGAAAAAAACCTGTTGGAACTAATAAATGAATTCAGCAAAGTAAGAGGACACAAAAGTCAACAATCAGTTGCATTCCTATACACGAACAACGAACAATCTGAAAAGGAAATTACAAAACAATTTCATTTACAATGGCACAAAAAGGAATAAAATACTGGGAAATCAGGTTAAACAAGGTGAAAGAGTTGTACAATGAAAGCTGCAAAACATTACTGAAAGAAATTAAAGACATAAATAATGGAAATATATCCCATCTTCACAGATTATAAGACTTAATCTTAAGATTTCAATACTACTCCCAAATGATATACAGATTCAATGCAATCCCTATCAAAATCCCAGTGATATTGTTTGCAGACATAAAAAAGAAAAGCCCGTCCTAAAACTCACATGGAATTTCAAGGGATACCAAATACTCAAAACAATCCTGAATAAGAACAAAGCTAGAGGATTCACACTTCTTGATTTTAAAATGTACCCACAAAGCTGTAATAATCAAAACAGTGTGATACTGACATAGAGACAGACATATAAACCTAAGGAACAGAACACAGAGCTTGGAAATAAATGCTCAGGTATTTGGTCAAATGATTTTGACAAGGGTGCCAAGACCACTCAATGGGGAAAGGACAAACATTTCAATAAATGATGCTAGGGAAACTGGAAATCCACAAGCAAAAGAATGAAGTTGGATCCTATCTAATACCGTATATAAAAATTAACTGAAAATGGATCAAAGACCTAAATCTAAGACTTAAAACTATAAAATTCTTAGAAGAAAACAGAGCAAAAGCTTCACAACATTAGATTTGGCAAGGATTTCCTGGATATGATAACAAAGACACAGACAACAAAAGAAAAAATAGACAAACTGGATTTCATGAAAATTGAACTATTTTGTGTATCAAAAGACACTAACAATAGAGTGAAAATACAGCTCACAGAATGGGAGAAAATATGGGTAAGTCACATACCTGATAAGAGATTTATATTCAGAATATACAGAGAACTCCTAAAAGTCAACAACAAAAAACCTAAATAAAAATTGGGAAAAGGACTTCAATAGACATTTCTCCAAAGATTTATAATTGGCCAACAAACACACAAAAAGATGTTCTTCACTCATCATTACGTTAAAGAAAATCAAAACTAAAATGATACTATTTCATATCCATTAGGAGATGACTACTATCAAAAAACAAGCAAGTGACGCTGAAGACATGAGTAACTGGAACCCCTGCGCACTGCTGGTGGGAAAGTAAAATGGTATAGCCACTATGGAAAAGAGTATGGTGGTTCCTTAAAAAATTAAAAATATAACTACCATATGATCCAGCAACTCCACTTCCGGGTACATATCTAAAAGAGTTGAAAACAAGGTCTCAAAAAGAACACCATATTCAGAGCTGCATTATTCACTATGGCTAAAACGTGGAAGCAACTCAAGTGTCTGTTGATGGATGAATCAATAAGCAAAATGTGGTACATATACACAATGAGATATTATTCTGTCTTAAAAAAGGATGAAATTCTGAAGTATGCCATAACATGGATGAACTCTGAGAACATTATGCTAAGTACAATAAACCAGTCACAAAAAGGCAAATACTGTACAATTCCACTTATATGAAGTACTTAGAGAAATCAAAATCAGAGATAGAAAGTTGGAATGGTGGTTGCCAGGGGAGAATTTATTGTTTAATGAGTATAGAGTTTCATTTTACAGGGTGAAAAAAATTCTGCAGATGGATGGTAGTGATAGTTGTACAATGTCATGATGTATTTAATACCACTGCACACTTTTTAAAAAGAGAGTAAGAGGCTGGGCGTGGTGGCTCACACATGTAATTCTAGCACTCTGGGAGACCGAGACAGGAGAATTGCTTGAGGTCAGGAGTTTGAGACCAGCCTGGGCAAGAGTGAGATCCCCGTCTCTACCAAAAATAGAAAAATTAGCCAGGCGCATGCCTGTAGTCCCAGTTATTCAGGAGGCTGAGGCAGGGGGATGGCTTGAACTCAGGAGTTTGAGGTTGCAATGAGCTCTGATGACACCCCTGCATTTGACCAGGGGCGACAAAGTGAGATTCTGTCTCAAAAAAAAAACAAAAACAGAAAAAAAGAAAAAAAGAGAAGATGGTAAATTTTATTTTACCAAATAAAAAAACTGGAGGAAAAAAAGAAATGAAGTACTGATACAGTGAAAGACAGACAGACATAAAAGGTTACATTGTAAGATTTTATTATATGAACTGTCCAGAATAGGTAAATCCACAGAGACACAAAGTAGATTAGTGATCACCAAAGGACAGAAGGAGGGGGGAATTGGGAGAAACAAGTTTTCTTTTTGGGTTGACGAAATATTCTGTAAATTGATAGCAGTGATAGTTGCACTACATTGTATACATACTAAAAAGCACTGATTGTACACTTTAAAATGGCTCAAATACACACTGAATATGTTATATAAATTTTGCCTCAATTTTTAAAAATCAAATTAAAAAAAAGTTGAAAGGTAGTTAAGATGCCAATTAAGATATTATTTCAATGATCCAGACCCATGATGTATTAAAAGAATATAAAGTTACAAAACTATATACAGAATACAGAGCCTATTTATGTTTCTTAAAAGCATAAAAAAGTTCAAAAATATGCCCAAATTCAAATGGTAGTTATCTCTGGGTGATTTTTTCTTCACATTTTTCTATTATCTAAACTTCCTACAAATAGGATATTTTTTCTTCTGTTAATAAATGGATTATCATATTTGAAAAATATAAAAGAGTAAAAGCCTATTAAAACAGTTATAAACCTAGCTATCCAGCTTTCATATACAAATATGCCATATTTGCTTCAGATGATTTTGTCTAAAATTTTTTTTAGTGATATAGTTGACACTCCCTTATTACTGGCTCACCTCAGTGTCACCTTCCCATCCACCCTAAAAGAAACCACTATTGTGAAGTTGGTGTATAAAAGTGCTACATATTACACTTTTATACTTTCATTATAA
Source organism: Avahi laniger (assembly GCA_963575035.1). NCBI lineage: Eukaryota > Metazoa > Chordata > Mammalia > Primates > Indriidae > Avahi > Avahi laniger. The sequence continues at coordinate 20,276 of CAUYSK010040276.1, read as the reverse complement.
ATAGGCATAAACAAACACAGGATAGTTTGTACTACTTAAAATTTACATAAATGATTTATCATACTGTACATATTCTACTGCAATTTATTTTTCCACTTGTCATATTATCAAGATCTATCTACATTTACATGTATTTTTATAATTAAAAATACTGTGTACTAAGAGGCATTAAACAGAGCTTTCAATTTTTAAGGTTTTTTCCTCAGCTGCACACAATAAACAAAAAGCTTTTAAACATATTTGTTGATGAGTACAACAGCACAAGCAATATCCTACTGCTTGCCATCACCTTCATCTCCATAGGTACTTTTCTTTCTTCTCTTTTAAATTCAAATCAAGACACTATCTATACTGATCACACTGCAAACATTCTTCTCTGGACTTCCACACCAGAGCAAAAATACTTATTGGTCAAGTAGTTTTAAACAATTAATTATTAAAGAGAAAAAGTATGCTGCCATTCACCTAGATACCTAAAAATATACTTAATTAAATACACAAAAAAGCATTAACGCATAATTTTTGGCAATTTCCATCATTGAAAAAGTATGAGCACAAGCTAAAGTTAAAATAATAAATAAATAAATGTAAGCTTTATGAACCCAATAATTTAAGTAGCATCATATTCCAGGTGGGGCAAGGAGGGAACCACCAGTAAGTTTAAATAACTTAGCAGTAGCAAAATACATAATGTTAGTTTTGGAAACAATTTAAAATTCCAAGCCAACAAACTGCATTTCAGCTTTCCTAGGTACAATTTCTTATCTCTCTTCCCCCAAACAAAGACACAAAAAAAATCCAACGTGTTGCTTTTTAATAGCCCCCTTTTTTTAGAGCTATGACTTACAACGAAAGGATGATCATCACTTATAAATTAGGCATAACAGAATTGTTGTGAAAATTATTATCTATATTTTAAGTCTGGTTATATACAACTAGAGAAGAAAAAAACAGTGCCGGATATATTTTAAAATGTTATCCATTATTAAATTTATTATGAATAGTAACAGAGATCCCAGTATGCAAGTATAATTGGTATAAGACAAATGTGTACAAAGCATTTCAGCAGAAAGGTCATGGGTATTAATGGTAGCAAAACATTAAGTGTTACTTACCCATAAGTAGTATGTGAACTGAAGTGCAAAAATAGCAATGCCTTCATTATCAAAGGATCCAGCTACTGACCGAGATATGTAACCTGGTACAATAGCAATAAAACAAGCAGCTAGAAGTCCTGCTCCTTGGTTCCAAAGTTCTCTGGTAAGCAGGAAAGTAGATATAGATGTAAGGCCGCTAAAAGTTGGCGCAAGGAACACACATACATCTCTTATGTGAACGGTTATGTTCAATGTATTTAAAATCCAATGGATAAGACCAGCTGTTATCATCAACCCTGGGTAAACCTAGGAAGAAAAAATTAAAAATGTAATTACATATAAAATGAGATACATGAAAATACTAATGTTAAGTCCTCTTCTTTACTATTACATAGTTTAGAGTAAGTTTGAGAACACGATCTCAAAATAGTTTGCCTTCATTACAAAGTACAAAAAAAACTTTTTGGATTGGATGCAAAGAACAATCTTGTATGTGAAGGACTACACATTTAAATAAAAAAAGATCAGAGAAAATAAAAAACAATGATTAAAATTGAAAATGTTTAACAATGTAAAACTGTAGGTAACTTTCTTACTGATCCCACTTTTTTTTTCTTTCTAAAGCAGGGTCCTAGTCTAACTTACCCTCAAGTTTCGGGTTTTAACACACTCTAATTTTGCCTTTACTTGGGTGTGTATAAGGAAATGAGAAAAGTTGAGAGAACACATAGAAAAGTTATGTGCAACCCAGGTGTGGTGGCTCATGCTGGTAATCCCAGTGACTCAGGGGGCTGAGGTGGAAGGATCACCTGAAGCAAGGAGTTTGAGATCAGCCTGGGCAATATAGCAGACCTGGTCTCTAAAAAAAAAAAAAATTAGAAAAATTAGCTGTGTGTGGTGCTGTGCGCCTGTAGTCCCAGCTAACTGGGAGCACTGCTTCAGCTGGGGAGTTTCAGGCTTCAGTGAATTATGCTGCACCACTGCACTCCAGCCTAGGCAACAGAACAAGACCCTGTCTCTTAAAAAAAAAAAAAAAAAAAATTATGTGCAAAATTACATAATTAATATTTATAAAAAGCCTCTCTTCCTTTCAAGCCCAAAATTTGGAAAGTAAACAACTCTAGCTAGGAAAAGTCCAGTCAGTTCATGAATTCAAGGATAATGTTTTGGACAAGGGAAAGGTTTAAAGTTTTTATGCCACTTGAAGTACTGAAGGATAAAAGGAAAATAACAAACTAGAAGAGGCCGGTTAACAGTTATACTCACCCTTGCTCTAAAAGGGGAATATCAAACATTGAAAAGATTCAAAGCACAGTAAGTAGGACATTCTTTTTGAGCTATTCCTCAGTGATTTAATATATGCATTTACATCTGTTGGAGCACGACGGCATGCTCATAGCTCACTGCAACCTCAAACCCCCAAGGCTCAAGCGATCCTTCTGGCTCAGCCTCCCAAGGACTACAGGCATGCACCACCATGCCCTAATTTTTTTTTTTTTTTTGGTAGAGACCAGGTCTCACTATGGTGCTCAGGGTGGTCTTGAGCTCCTGACCTCGAGATCCTCCTACCTTGGCCTCCAAAATCACTTGCCTACACTATTTAAAACTGCAAACCCCTGCCTGGTCTTTAGCACACTACCTTGCTTTTTTTTTCCATAGAATTTATTATTTGATATACTATATATTTTACTTATTGTCTATGAACTGCCTACATTCACAAGAACATAAGCTCCAGAATAGCAAGAAAATTTTCTTCAGTATCCAGAACTATAAATGGCACAGAGTAGATGCTCAATACCTACTGCATGCATGGAAAGAGGAAGGGAAGAAAAAGCGGTAATTCGTCACCATTCATAAAAAACATAATCTTTGTTCCATTTCACATTCAACCTCAGGTCCCAGTGTATGATTCTGTCAGCAATATTGTAAGAAATGAAAGTGAATTTGAAAATAACTCTCAAGGTAAGTCAATATATCCATATTACATGGCAGACTGAGCTGACACACAAATCAGCTTAAATAAAGTACTAAACAAAAGGACCCAAAATAAATAAACCCTCGACAACAAAAAAAAGCATATTCAAGCTCAAAAGACAGGGAATTCTCCAGATGTCAAAAATGAAGAGAAAATTCAAAATAGGCAATGATGTCATGGGAGCCCACAAGAAAGAAGAAAAAAGCCAAACAGGCCTGACATAGGACAACTTAGGGACTGGAAATAGGGGGTTTTCACTAACACAAGGATCAGAGAGAAGACTTAATTCCTGCACAAAGTCATTCTACTCATCTATCAAGAGAAGCACTAAGGAACTTTGCCTTCCTTCCAAAGCTTTGCGTAGAAACAAAATCCTAAAGGAGAAATAAGAAACTCATTCAGATGTGAGAATGTGGGTTCCACATTTATAATAATATTAGGTATATTATAAACCACAAGCTGAGAAATAACCTCTTACAATTGTCCTAAAACCAGCAAAACCCCTAAGGGCTTTAGCAAAGGCAAATGAGAAAGATTACAGGGATGGTCCCAAATCCCAGGATATCAAGTGTCTCAGAGAAAACAGGCTTCCACTGAGGATGAATTCAAGATAAAAAGTTATAAACACACAAGGAAACAAACTATAGTCATTAAATCTTAATACAATAAGGTATATAAGATTAGCACCATAAGAACTGCAAGTAATAGCCATCTACTGTATTTACTACCATTTAATACCTCTGTAATTCATACTGGAGACCATCATATCTACTCTGTTGTATGTTTATCTCTATTTATATTAAGAATATGAAGATGCCCCAGACTAAAAACACAACATTTACCATGGAGAACATTCTTTTTAAATACAGAGGGAATATTTACAAAATGTGGATATATCCCAGGCCACAAATCAAGTCTCAATAACTTTTAAATAATTGAAATTGCACAGAATTTGTTCTCTATCCACAATATATTTGAGATATAAAGAAAAAAGATAACTAAGTATTCCTTTTAGGTCTTGAAGTTAAATACAATTCTAAATAACCCATGAATCAGGGGAAATTATAATGGAAATTAAAATAGAAAAATTTTGACTGCAATGATAATAAAAGTACTACAGCTCAAAACTTACCAAACGCAGCTAATATAGTGAATATAGTGATTAGTGTTGAAATTTATAGCTTTAAAATGCATCCGTTAATAACAAAGAAAAGTTGAGTAAACCATCTCAGTAAGTCCAAAAAAGAATATCGAAATAAATACAAGAAAGCAGAAGGAAAAAAATAAACTAAAATGAAACAGAAAACAAATATACACTAGAGACAATCAGCAGAGTCAAAAGTTTCTTTGGGTGGGTTAAGAAAAAAACCAAATAAAATTGATAAACCTCTGGTGTAACTGATAAAGAAAAAAAAATCAAACATATTTCCCCAATACAAAATAGTGCTGCCTTGTCTTTCACCTTTTCTTCAAAATTCTCCTCATATCCCCAAGTATTTTCCCTTATGTCATCTTTCTGGACATCAGAAGTCTCCATGAACTATAATCAATACTCAATTACCTGGAAAAATTTAGGGGAGATTTGGGGCCTGAAAAATAAAAATTATCTGATTATTCTAAATTTCTATTTCCTTTCCAGAAGGTTTTTTCCAACCAAGTTGCTACAGAATAAAGCAAACACACACAAATAACCTGAACATGAGATACAGTGTGATAGCAGATCTCTTACGTGGTCTCTAGCATTTGTTAGCGTGAAATAAGCCAAAAACAGGTTGGGAGGTAGGGGGAGGTGTCAAGAAAACAGTCTAAGTAAACTAAATGGTTGATTATACATTATACTATACAAAGCTTTCAAGAATCCCTGTCACCCTAGCAATTAATGATTTACTCAAGTAACAATAAAATTTTATAATTAACATAAATAACTGGTAATGTACTTACAGTACCACCTACTATTCTTCCTAGTGGATACCATGCTCTTTCATCAAACCAATTTAAAAATTCATAGAACCCATGAGATGCAAGATGATGTGTCGATCTATAGTTAAACCTAGAGAAAAGAGGAAAAAAAGAAATGTTATAAAACTTTAAAACTACTTAACAGAAAGAAATAGCTCTATCTATCTTTCTTTATATTAAACTTTGTGGCTACAAATATAAATATATTTCATAGCAATTTTTCTCAAACTTGAATAACAAAATAATCTGAAAATACCATAGGAATATGCTTATATTTCTAATATAATATAATTAAACCCAAAACCTCCCTTCTGCTCCTCACCTCAAAAAACCCCAGACCTACAAAACTAGTAAAGCTCAAATTAACATTCGGCCATTGCTTAGGGTCCAGGTGGTAGAAAACTATAAATTTGGATGAACAAGGTGGCAAGGCCCACAGAATTCAACATATGGTCAAAGAAGTCCACAACTCAAAAGATTAGGAACGAATGACAGAAGACAGCGTCAAAATGGAAGTAGGAGCACGATCAACATAATAGCCCCAAATCCTGTAAACCTAAAAAGTACAGGAATAAAGAAAAACTATAGTAACACAAAAAATAAGAGACTAAAACCACAGCAGCACTGTAAAGCAAGAGTATAACCTTAAAGAAAGAGATATTCTAATTAATTTCTAAAAAAACAAACAAAAAGAAATTAAATTGAGGAAACTAAAGCCTAAAATGTAAGCAGAAGCAAACCATAGAGAGCAATGTCAGAGATATCCCATGTTTAGTGTAAAGCAGCTATGGGTGGGTGGGCGAGAACCCTGAAGCAATTCTCAAAATAATAGGAACATCCAGTCAGGTAGATCCCTTTCCCCCACTGTTATCAAGCAGGGAAGTGGGCATCAGAGGTACTTGTTTGAGAAAGGAGCACAACATGTAGACAAGTGAGTCAAGAAACAAAACAATGCTGGATACGCAGAAGATAAATAGGAAATCCTCACACTTCAAATCAGTTTGATACATTCTTCCCAGCAGCAAGTTATGACCACCTCTCCAACAATCACTAGATGCAAGCTTTGTAGCATTTTTCAACAGACTGTTCAAATACTAGAAAGAGCGTATATCACAAAGTCAAACATTTGAGATAAGTAAGCAACATGAAAGCTAAACATCAAAATCAACAAATAGAAAAATTAATACCACAGGAAGCAGAAACAAGAATGAACACATTCAGGGGTCTAAAACAAGCCAGCTGTACCATGAAAGTAAGTGCAACCTAGGGGTTAAGAGTACAGGTTCTAGAATCATACTGCATGGGTCTGAATCTTAGTTCCACACTTTTATTAGCTATATGACCTTGGTTGGGTAAGTTACTTTCAGTTCTCTGTGCTCTAGTGTCTTCATCTGTAAAACAGGGATAATAATGTTGCCTACATCACAAGGTAGCTATGGTGAGTAAACAAGGTAGTGTCTCTGACGCACTTAAAGGATACTGCTACTATAGTGAGTAGACTTATGATGCATCCATTTGATATTTTGAAAAGCAAAATTATGATTGTTGAGATCAAATAGAAGATAGGCTAAATGGTATAAAGGACAAAAATGAAGAGTAAATTAGAACATGATAAAAAGCATTATGAAAAATTTAAGAAATTTAAAGAGAAATCCAGAAGATCTCACATTCATCTTTAAAAAAAAGAAGAATACTATGCTCCACAGAGGATGGGGAGGGGAACCTCATATACATCCCAATAAATTTAAAAATGTTAAGAATAAAGTACAACTTCAAATCAATAATTAAAGAAAATAAAAATATTTTCCACAAAAGAATAACAAAATCAGATTAATACCATATTTTTCAGTGGAAGCACTGGATGCTACAAGGCAATGGAGTAATATATCCAAATTTCTGAGGGAAAAGGATTTCAAAATCAGAAATTTAAGTAAAGCAGTAACTTTGTTTGCCAGCAACATGGAAGACTAAGCTAATGCTGGAAATGCTCTCCTCCTCACCCCCCAGAAGTATTTACCTGAGCTGAATTTAAAGAGGGAAATCCTCAAATGCCAAAAACAAAGTAGTGTGTTTTAAAAGCCAGCATCACTGGAAAGACTGTCCAACAAAAGATTGAAAACAAACCACCTACCACCAATGAAGTTACAAAGTTTTTCTCATCCCAAGGGGGAAAAAAAGACTCCCATAAAAAGCTAAACTAACCTTTCTATCATGCAAGACAGTAGAGTTTAAATTTACAAGCAATCCCCAAGATAAGAAATTAACATCGAAAACAGGAATCAAACACCTGAATTAGCAATAGAAGCGAAACCCAAAAACAGCTCAGGAGAAACCCACATAAGTTCATAAATAAACTACACAAAGAGGAGATTCACCATAAGAAAATAAGTATACAACAAAAAGAGTAGCACCCCAAAACTTGTGAAATATTTTAATGGAAGAGGTCTACCTAGTATTTTTGTAAGAATCAAGGTTTTAAATTTTCAACTTAATTTTTCATTTTAAAAAACTGACTCCAAGGGATTATTAATAATATGTTTTAAAAATCAGGAACTATGTGATTCCAACTTCATAATCAAAGTTCTCCTGAGGAGTATTTTTCACTTCCCATTTTACCTAATTCCTGACCTCTCTCTCTCTTTATTGAATCACTGTCTTCCTTTGGCTTTAATAACTACAACAGTTACTCCTACCACCTTTCTAGTCTTCTTCTCTGCTCTCTATACAGGTAGCCTCCTCTATCTAAGATCTTCTCATTAATTCACTGTAATAGATGTCAGTCACATCTAGGTCTTCAATTATTACCAGTATGCCCACAATTCACTAACATTAGGTTATTAAGTATGAAATGTCCAATTTCCTTAAGTACTAAGTTTGACAGTTGATATCTCTGACATTTCACTTTGACACTTCTTGGTTTCTTTTTTATTGTGAAGGTACATCCTCATTCTTTCTAACACATGTTTTGGCTTGTGATTATCTTTCAAAATTTTTTATAGCAATTTTTGTGAAACCATGGATAAGTCAAAACTTCGTGTTTTAATTTTTATTATGAGTTCTGTTGTGGAACCAATGCAGTGCAGACAGCTCAAAATATCAATGGAGGCCGGTCCGATGGTAGTGGGTTATCAGAACTTATTAACATTAGTGTTATTAAACTTGGTATTCAACCCCCCACTGCTACATTTGACTGGCTTTAAAAAAAAAAAAATCAATGGAGTGTTTGGAAAGGATGTGGCTAATGAATGCAGAGTATATTGATGATTTCAGAAGTTTCATTCTGTTGATTTTAATCTTGAAAATGAGCCATATTGGTGACCTAAGACCAAGGTGGATAATGAAGAGCAGAAAGCTTTAGTGGAAGAGAATCCATCGCAACCTAAACGAGAATTAGCAGCAAGGTATGACATTACTATTCCAACAATATTGGACCATTTGAAACAAAGGGCAAGGTAATGAAGCTAGATGGATGGGTACCGCATGAATTAAACGAGTATCAGAATCGTCTTGAAGCTTGGCTTTCTCTGTTGTCATGACATAAAGGCAAACCATTTCTACACTGTATTGTTATGTGTGATGAAAAATGGATTCTTTTTGATAATCACAAGTATTCGGCACAATGGTTAGATAAAGATGAAGCACCCAACCACAGTCCAAAATTGAATATTCATCAAAAAAAGCTAATGGTGTGTGTTTGGTGGTCCAACGTTGATATTATCCACTGCGGTTTCATGAAACCTGGTCAATCGATTACAGCGGATGTCTACTGCAACCAATTGGATGAAATACTGAAGATGCTGCGATTAGGCAGTTCAGTTTTGTCAACAGAGACAAGCCAAATCCCTTGCAAGATCACATGTCCCCCAAAACAATGCTGCTCAAACTACAGAAGGTGGACTTGGAAACTCTCTGTCATCCACCGTATTCATAAGACCTTGCCCCAGATGACTACCACTTCTTCCAGGCTTTAAACCACTTCTTGCAAGGAAAAATATTCAATTCTCAACAAGCTGTGGAAAATGCCTTTCGTAATTTCATTGCCACTTGCTCTCTAGGCTTCTTCGCTGCTGTCATAAGCAAGCTACCATAATGATAGCAAAACTGTGTCAATAGTTTAGGCACATACTTTGATTACTTGTACTGTTTCTTGTTTGAGATATAATAAACTACACTTTTGATTCAAAATCGGACATTTCACATTTAATATTATCTCCCTACCTAGACCTTTATTATGTCCAAACCAGTATCACCTAACTGCCTACATAGTATGTTTTTCTTGAATGTCACAAAGGCATCTCAAACTCAACATCCAACTAAACTCATGATCAGATACCTCCCATCCACCCCCAAAACAAGCACAGACACTGTGTCTGCTTTTAGTGTTCTCTAAGTACCACCTAAGTTGAAGAAATAAATCTAGGTGCCATCCTTGAAGGGCTCCTTTTCTCTCACATCCTATACACAAATCATAACAAGGTCATGTTTTAACTAGATTACTGAAATAGTCTCTAATTATCTTCTTACATCCATTCTGCCATCTCCTAATTCCCCAATCTGTGTACCATGTTGCAAGAAGGAAGATCTTTTCAAAATGCAAATATGATGGATATTGCAACTCCCTCAACTATTCAAAGGCTTCATCTCTTACAATTAGAAAAACTTTCACTTCTTAACACAATGGTCAAAAGCACATACAGCCTAGCTCTTACATACGTAACTCTACAGTCTTATCTCACACCATGCCACTTCCCTTCTTTTCATCTTTCATCCACCACACTCACCTCATTCCCTCCCACCACAGGATCTTCAGACTGCCAATTCCCTCTCTGTCTGGATCACTGTAATCTCCCAGAAAACAGAAAAGGTTCAGTGTACTTTTCTTCCTAGCACTTGCAACAAATGAAATTTCACATTAGTTTACTTGATTATTATCTACTCCACTAGATAAATACTCCCATGAAGACACCACTATGTCTTCAATACCTAGTAAGGCACCTGGTACATAGTACCAGGCTGAATGGCTGATTTCATAAATATATGCTTTTAAGCAGAGATGAGATATAATCAGGATACTGTCTCAGATAGCTAACTGGTACCAATTTTTAAATGGTCTCCCCCGAAGTTAAAGATCAATTTAAACTACCTGAAATCCAAGCCTGAAGGTAGAATTAAAAAGCTAAACAAACCAATTCTTTAAGATTTTATATCCCAAAGGCAATCACAGCAACAACCAAAATAAATAAATGGACCTGATAAAATTAAAAAGCTTCTGCACAGCCAAAGAAACTGTCACAAGAGCAAACAGGCAACCCACAGAATGGGAGAAAATTTTCGCGTGCTACAAATCTGACAGAGGGTTGATAACTAGAATCTATTTAGAACTCAGGAAAATCAACAAGAAAAAATCAAACAACCCTATCAAAAAGTGGGCAAAGGACATGAACAGAAACTTCTCAAAAGAAGACAGAATAATGGTCAAAAAACATATGAAAAAATGCTCAACATCTATAATCATCAGGGGACTGCAAATCAAAACCACAATGAGATATTACCTATCTCCAGTGAGATTGGCCTTTATCAAAAAGACCCAAAACAATAAATGTTGGCGTGGATGCGAAGAGATAGGAACACTCATGCACTGTTGGTGGGATTGCAAACTAGTGCAACCTCTGTGGAAAGCAATATGGAGATATCTTAAAGAGATACAAGTAGAATTACCATTTGATTGAGCAATTGCACTACTGGGCATCTACCCAAAAGAACAAAAGTCGCTCTATGAAAAAGACACCTGCACTTGAATGTTCATAGCAGCACAATTCACAATTGCAAAGATGTGGAAACAACCCAAATGTCCACCAATACATGAGTGGATTAATAAACTGTGGTATATGTATACCATGGAGTACTATTCAGCTTTAAGAAACAATGGTGATATAGCACCTCTTATATTCTCCTGGAAAGAGCTAGAATACATTCTACTAAGTATCCCAAGAATGGAAATACAAGCACCACATGTACTCACCAACACATTGGTATTAACTGATCAATACTTAAGTGCACATATAAGAATAACATTTACTGGATGTTGGGCAGGGGGAGGGGGAAGGGGGGAGGAAGGGACGGGCATATGCACAAACAATGAGTGCGATGCGCACCTCCCGGGAGATGGACACACTTGAAGCTCAGACTTGGGGGGGCAAGGGCAACATAGGTAACCTAAACATTTGTTCCCCCATAATATGCTGAAATAAAAAAAAAAAAAGATTTTATCAAAAACCCGAGCCAAGGTATCTCAAACCTAAATAGAAATGGAAACAGAATGTGTTTAGTCCTATTTTATCCCCAGGATCAAGTCACTCCCAGTATGTATTTTTTAAGGTTCCCACAACTCCCTTGATCACTATGACCCATTCTCTTTGATTCTCCGTTAACCTCTTCCTACCTGAATTGTCATCAGTTTTTCTACCGTATATTCTGGCCCAGTTTCCAACCCATCACTATAAATGTTCTTTTGAATGGCCTCATGGCATCCTGTCTTATCTGCTAGAAGTGAAATAACAGGACTGTAAAGGGCAGCACATTCTTTATTTCACTTGACTGTTTCAATGTAATACCAGTCACTATTTTCTTTTTGAATCTACCACTCAGTACCCTCAACCTGTGCCCACCATCATACACACCACTCAAGTAATCAGATGTGCTGAGTGATAGCTAAGTTAACTACCTTGCTGCAAAGATAAATAAAAAGTGACACCCCATTCAAGATTTCCTGTTGCTCAAGTAACCTCACCAACACTTAGGATTATCAAACTTTTAAATTTTTGCCAACAATGGTGACTGTGTGTTGAACATTTCGTTGTAGTTTTGATTTGCATTTCCACAATGCATCCTGAAGTTAAATACTTTTCATATATTTATTGGCCATTAAAATTTCCTCCTGGGTAAAGAGTGTGTTGGAGTCCTTTGCATATATTTTTCTAGTTGATTGGAATAAATTTTTTATATCTTGGGTACTATCTTTCATCAGTTATATGAGTTATAAACTTACCTCATCCTGTGGCTTTTCTTTTCACTCCTAGTGGTTTTTTAAAAAACAAAAACTTTTGACACAAACCTAATTTATCAGTTTTCTTGCCATAGGGTTAGTGTCTTTTTTTTGGTTAAAAAAATCCTTCACCACTTCTACCCCAAGGTCATATGCTTATTCTTTTATTTTCTTCTCCATGACGATTTGTAGTTTAAGCTGATGTACTTAGGTCTTTAATATACATGGAACTGATTATTATATATGGTGAGAAACAGGGGTTCAATTTTAATATTGTTCCTCCTTATAAATGTTCCTCCATCATTCACTGGAGCTGTCTTTTCTTCATTGCTCTACAGTCTCATCTCTATCATATATTAAGGGCTCATTACTGCTTAGCTTTATTTCTGAATTCTATCTAAGTGGTATTTATTTCTATCCTTACACCAATATTATGACATCTTTATTACTATAACTTTAAATTAAATTTTGATATCTGATAAAACATTTTTAACTGTGCATTTTATTTTGTCCACTTGCATTTTCATATAAATTTTACAATAAGCTTGTCAATTTCACCCAAAAACTTGGTATGATTCTGACTGAAATTCCATTGGTTCTATAAATCAATATGGGGAGAATTAACACCTTTATGATGTGAACACATCCAATCCATGAGTATAGTTTATCTCCTTCATTTATTTAGTTCTTCTTTAATGTCTCTCCACTAAGTGTATAATTTTACCTTAGAGGTCTTCAACATCTTTGCTTACATTTGTTCCCATCTTTAATTCTATCTTCACTAACTTGTTAAAAATCTGTTTGACACGTTGACAGGAATCTGTTGATATTTTTTACATTAACTCTGTAATAAGAAACCTTGCAAATGTTTATTAATTCTAATAACTTATCACTAGATTCTTTCAGATTTTAAATCTGAAAAATCAATAAACATCTCTGTGCATTAAAAAGGGATGGCTCAAAGACGACTAGACAAACTACAGGTTTTTAAAGCCCTGTTTATAAGTAGTAGTATTCTGTCCTCATTTCATTTATCCCATTATAATCCCTTATAACTGCCAATCTTTGCAATTAGGAGAAAATACAGATAAATATTAATTTCATTTGACATAAAGAAACTAAATGAACTCTGGGAGGCTGAGGTGGGAGGATCGTTTGAGGTCAGGAGTTTGAGATCAGCCTGAGCAAGACCCCATTTTCTACTAAAAACAGAAGAAATAAGCTGGGCGTGTAGGTATGAACGTGTAGTCCCAGATATTCTGGTGGATGAGAGACTGAGGCAGGAGGATTACTTGAGCCCAGGAGTCTGAGGTTGCAGTGGGCTATAATGATGCCACCGCACTATAGCTGGGTTAACAGAGTGAGACTTTGTCTCTTAAAAAAAAAAAAGACAAAAAAAGACACAGAAACTGAAATAATCACCAAAAATATATAATGCAAAATTCCAAAATGGAATAAACTACTGAATTTCAAACTTTTTAAAGGAGCGGAACCTTTTCAAATAAAACTTTAACAAACTCAAAAGACAAAGTATTTTAAAAAATAGAAATAAGTTCAAACTTATTTATTTATAAAGTCAATCATTAAGAATAATTAGATTGTTTCAATGAATACAAAAATCTTAAACTTGAGGTTACAGATCATAGTTGTAATGATGCCAACCATGTCATTTAATTTATTTCTGTATTTTGAGTTCACAGAATTGTAAAATTTTTAACTCTTCTATCATTCCCAAAAAAATCATAAAAATTTTGATTTACAGATACAATATCAAGCAGTAATCATTTTTAAAAAAGATTTTCTTGCTGTTAATCATATTCTTCAACTAAATGGCAGACAAATTTGTTTGGTCTTATTGAAAGTTCTGGTTCAAAGTTGAATAACTATATATAATAATTGCTTGCATTCATCATCATCATATATATAAAAAGTAAACAGGAAGCACTCAAATCTAAATTTATAACATGATCATGAATTTGTTACAGATTCAGTTTTTACAGTCTAATTATTTTCTTTTACACAAATTTCCAGGATAGGTCAGTTGAAGCATTAAAACTCTAATCTGAAGCAAATATAAAAGGCATCTGGTACTCATACATGGCTCCAAATCTATCTCAAGGGCTTCCTCTGCATGTATCCTTCTGCTTCAAATCCATCATTAGCTGCCTCTCTTTCCTCAATTCATGAAAATAAGAACGTGACTGGCTCAGACCATCATTTCATGCAAAGCTATGCATGTCATAGGTTAACTGACAATCCATGTATTGGCTGCCATTAGATCAAATGCTTATAATCCGGTACTTGTAGCCAAGGGGAGCAGAGTCATATGATATAAAATATGGCTGTTCTGGCTCTTTTTTTTTTTGCATTTGATGTGAGCATGGAGATGAGGGACATGAGTTGTGCAAGGATTGTGAATGTGGCACTCTCCTGGAATAAAGAAGAGACCTTAATGGTGCTGAAAATACTTATATAGACATCCACTGCTTCCCAGGACATTAATGTATTGAAGATATAACTGGTTTATTTGCTTCTCCTTTTTATACCTCCTTAAAAAAATGCATGTAGCTTTCCTGTAACATTTTTTCTTTCTTTTCCCCTTAAGACTACCCTTAAAATCCACTTAATGCTATTGCCTCTGAATAAAAATCATAGTGTGATTTTCCTTAGACACTGCAGTCTGCATAGGATTAGACCTGTCTATTCATGTTAGCAGTAAAAAGGTAGCAGCAATATCTGTGTAATTTCTTCTAAAGGATTCACATAGACTCTCTCCTCGACCAAATATTAGTCAGGTTCCTCTAAATACTCTTCTTAACTAGGCTTCGACCTTGAGCTTTAGTGTCTGTCCTTGTTGGGTCTGGATCACCCAGTTTTAGCAAGAATCCTGTTAAGTCAGTTCAGAAAGAGTCTCCTACCCTCCATGTCTGATTACCTTGATATGACCAAATTCCTTATCCTGCACCATCCCCAGGTCATACCCATCATACCTGGTCATCCTGGCCTGCCTTTAGCAAGAATCCTGTCAAGTTAGTTTAGCCAGAATCCCCCACACCTTAACCCAATGTTTCCTCTTAGAAATTTTCCATCCACTGACCCTACCCTGCTTCTTGACTATAAATCCTCACATATCCTTTTTGTACTCAGAATTAAGCCTACTTCTATACGTAGGTCTTTTTTCCCCATTGCAATAGTTCCTGAATAAAATCTGTTTTTATCACTTAAAAAAAAAAGGCATTTGGATTGATCACAGAACTACTCTTTTCCATTACAGTAACTAACTAAAAACTGAACATATTTATCAATCACACCCTCTTTTTTGAGCAATTTTAGCATGCTATTTCTCTCAGTACTTTATACTATCTACAAAGAAACCTACCATGGCCATGCACTTTATTCTCCCTTCTTCATGCAATCATCTCAGACATGAAGTTTTTCTAATCATTCTTGAAGAAGCTATCTCTAATATTCCATCCTCCTCCTGAGTCCACTTTATTTTTTTTTTCTGAGACAGAGTCTCACTCTGTTGCCCGGGCTAGAGTGCCGTGGCGTCAGCCTAGCTCGCAGCAAACTCCTGGGCTCAAGTGACCCTCCTGCTTCAGCATCCTGGGTAGCTGGAACTATAGGCATGCGCCACCATGCCTGGGTAATTTTTTCTATTTTTAGTTGTTTCGCCAATTTCTTTCTATTTTTAGTAGAGATGGGGTCTCGCTCTTGCTCAGACTGGTCTCAAACTCCTGAGCTCAAGCAATCCTCCTGCCTCGGCCTCCCAGAGTGCTAGGATTACAGGCGTGAGCCACCACACTCGGCCTCTGAGTCCACTTTAAGTTGTGCTTTCAAGACATCATGTTGGACCATTTACTCTAGTTCATCTCACTGTAGAATATCTTTTCTTCGTAATTTTTATATCCTGGTGTTATATCATAGTTCCTGGCACTTCATTCATTAATGCTCATTTAGTTAATCACTCCTTTTTGGTACTAGTATCTATCAACACTAACTAAAATTTCTGTCTTCTAGACTCTTCATTAAACACGAGCAATTGTGTGCACAAAGACAGTCTTCAGTTTTGGCATGCCCAACTTACATATTAACAATTAGTGGCAGGAAGATGTTATAGACAGACCATAAATTGATAACTGTTGGAGCTGGGTGATGCATATAATGGAGGTTTCATTATAAAATTAGCTCTACTTTTCTGTATTTTTGAAATTTTCCATAATAAAGAGTATATGTATATGGATACATAGTTTATACTATATTTATAGTTTATTTAATATCTATATGCATATATGTATCTGTAACAGAATTTATGACTTACATAATTATATATGAATAATATAATGCATATATGCAAACTTCATTATGGAAAATTTCATATACACACAAATAGTTTTCCTCAAGTAAATCTATGTGAACTGAGAAAGGATGTACTAAGGGTTAAGAGTCACCAAAATAAAAATAAGAGAAACACAAGAGGTAAAATAACATTTATCTTAAGAGTCTAAGAACACTACAAATCTCATACATATTGTCAATGTAATTTTCAGTATTTTAACTACAATAGATTTGTTTTAAAGCAGTATGCCAAACGTTAATAATTATTACATTCAGGTGGTAGATATATGGAATTCATTATGGTCTTCTTCTCCACTTTTGGTTTATTTGAAATTTTCATAAATTTTTTAAAAACAAGCAAATGTCTCCCCCAAATTCTCTCAACCTGGATCTCTAGAGCTACCCTGCAATTCCAATAATGTTTGGGAGAATGACATTAAGAAAGACAAAATAAGTTTCACATGGACTTTTTCTGAAAGGAGCAAACTTTCAGAATAGGACAACCTACAGAATGGGAGAAAATATTTACAAATTATGTATCAGACAAAACACTAATATCCAGAATCTATAAAAACTCAAATCAGCAAGAAAACAAAACTCATTAAAAAGTAGGTAAAAGACTGAACAGAAGTTTTTCAAAAGATGGACCAATGGCCAAACACATGAAAAAATGTTCAACACTACTAATCATCAGGAAAATACAAACTAAAACCACAATAAGAAGCTACTTTATCCTTGTCAGCATGGCCATTATGTTAAAAAGTCAAAAAGCAATACATGTTGGCCTAGATGCAGAGAAAAAGGAACACTTACACACTGTTGACAGGACTGCAAATTAGTACAACTTCTTTGGAAACAGTATGAAGATTCCTCAAAGAATTAAAAGTAGATCTATCCATTAATCCAACAATCCCACTACTGGGTTTCTATCTACCCAAAGGAAAAGAAGTCATTATATCAAAAAGACACCTGCACCCAAATGTTTATCACAGCACAATTCACAACTGCAAAGATATGGAATCAATCTAAGTGCCCATCAACTGATGAGCTGATAAAAAAAATGTGGTGTATGAAATAACAAATCTAGGTACACACACAGACATAGATAACCATAAAAAGGAATAAAATAATGTCTTTTGCAGCAACTTGGATGGAACTGGCGATCATTATCCTAAGTGAAGTATCTCAGGAATGGGAAAAAACACCACATGTTCTAATAAGTGAGAGCTAAAAAACAGGTATACATAGGCACAAAGAGACATAAAGGACACTGGAAACCAAGAAGACAAGAGGATGGGAGGAGAGTGAGGGATAAAAACTTACCTATGGGGTACAATGAATACTATTCTGGTGATGGGCACACTAAAGTCCTGACTTCAGCATTATACAATTATTCACATAACAAAAACATTTGTACTCCCTTAATATTTTGAAATTAAAAAAAAAAAAACCTTTTAAATCCTCTAGTTTATTATCTTCTTCATCCCAACAAACCCTTCAAAAGCCAAGAAAAGTCTAGCTGTTTGATTTGCTGAGAAGAGACAGTATTCTAAGATAGCAACAAGAGATTAAATTTTGCAATTACATTTATGGAAAAATGGTTATACTTCTCAGGTTCTAGTAGAGAACAAAAAATTAGTACAATACTGTATTCTAAACACTACAGCTTAAATACAACTTTAAGAGCTGGTTTAAGGATTCTCCAACAAATACTATATTGTTTCCTTAGGTAAACAAACACTATCAACCTGTTTGCAAACTAAGGCTGCTTTTATGAACAAGGAGGGAAAGCCACCAAGAGCTGCTTTTGCATTTTCCTTATATGGATTTTGTTATTTGATACATTTAGTTTCAGATTTGTTATTTTATCTTGTATTAATTATATTGAAATACCTAATGTACACTCAAAACAAATAAATCTCGTGATTATGTACGGAAGCAACATAACACAATAAAATTAACCTAAAGGCTTTTATATCTTCAAAAGAAATCCTTTGAGGTGGCAAAGGGTTTGGTATGTTTAATTAACATTTCTAGTCCTCATTAAAAACATGGCATTGTATCAGAAAGAAATATTAATATAATTGGAAAATATCTAAGAGGAAATTAAGTGGAAGAACAGTATATCGTTAGCCATACCACGATGACCAACCTGAAGCCATCATGATGCCTGTGACTAGGTTTTGAAACATGTTTCAAATATGTCCCTTTCATGATAGATATGTTCCATGTTTCAACACAGAATATATAGAATAGTATATATAGAAGATAGGCACATCTAGAATATGAGCTAGAAAAGCTGAGACATAAAATTTTCACTTAATTTACAACTAAAGATGTAAAAGAGAAACAGAACTTTTAGTCCAAATCATGTGTTAAAGACAGCACTGAAAGTAAAGCACACATTTCCCAAGAGCCAGTTCAGTCCTTCTTTTCCCTAAACCATGTTTTTTCTCTAAAACAATCTACCAAATGTACACACATATAATTAAATCAACTGTGGTTTGCTGTGACAATTTTTAGGGAGGGAAGAGGTGCTTCTTTTTCATAACACTGGCATTAAAATGACTGTCTCAAAATAAGTACCTGTTTTAATAGTTCATACCCTTTTCACTTCTATATTATTATACAGATCCAAGATTAACACACTCTTAAATGAACATAGTAGAAATCAGTCTTTTTTTTTTTTTGGTATTTTTTTTTATTTCAGTATATTATGGGGGTACAGATGTTTAGGTTACATATATTGCCCTTGCCCCCCGCATCACGTCCAAGTTTCAAATACGTCCATTCTTCGGGTGGTGCGCATTGCACTCTTTCTGTATTCATATACCCGTCCCCTCCTCCCTCCTCCCCCCTCCCCCCTGCCCAACATCCAATAGATGTTATTCTTATATGTGCACTTATGTGTTGATCAGTTAATACCAGTTTGATGGTGAGTATATGTGGTGCTTGTCTTTCCATTCTTGGGATACCTCACTTAGTAGAATGCGTTCCAGCTCTATCCAGGAGTATACAAGAGGTGCTATTATCACCACTGTTTCTTAAAGCTGAATAGTACTCCATGGTATACATATACCACATTTTATTAATCCACTCATGTATTGATGGACACTTGGGCTGTTTCCACATCTTTGCAATTATGAATTGTGCTGCTATAAACATCCGCGTTCAGGTGTCTTTCTTACACAGTATCATTTGCTCTTTTGGGTAGATGTCCAGTAATGGGATTGCTGGATCGAATGGTACTTCTACTTGTATCTCTTTAAGGTATCTCCATATTGCTTTCCACAGAGGTTGCACTAGTTTGCAGTCCCACCAACAGTGCATGAGTGTTCCTATCTCTCCGCATCCACGCCAACATTTATTGTTTGGGGACTTTTTGTTAAGGCCAGTCTCACTGGAGATAAGCGATATCTCATTGTGGTTTTGATTTGCATTTCCCTGATGATTAGAGATGTTGAACATTTTTTCATATGTTTTTTTGGCCATTATTCCGTCTTCTTTCGAAAAGTTGCTGTTCATGTCCTTTGCCCACTTTTTGATAGGGTTGTTTGATTTTTTTCTTGTTGATTTTCCTGATTTCTAAGTAGATTCTGGTTATCAGCCCTTTATCAGATTTGTAGCATGAAAAAATTCTCTCCCATTCTGTAGGTTGTCTATTTGCCCCTGTGACAGTTTCGTTGGCTGTGCAGAAGCTTTTTAATTTGATCAGGTCCCATTTATTTATTTTGGTTGTTGCTGTGATTGCCTGTGGGATCTTCTTCATAAATTCTTTGCCTAGGCCAATGTCTGGAAGAGTATTTCCAACATTTTCCTCTAAAATTCTAATAGTTTCACTCCTTAGGTTTAAATGTGTTAC
>CAUYSK010040275.1:0-28351 GCA_963575035.1 Avahi laniger | reverse complement strand
TTTTTTTGAGACAGAGTCTCACTTTGTTGCCCGGGCTAGAGTGAGTGCCGTGGCGTCAGCCTAGCTCACAGCAACCTCACACTCCTGGGCTCAAGCGATCCTACTGCCTCAGCCTCCCAAGTAGCTGGGACTACAGACATGCGCCACCATGCTCGGCTAATTTTTTCTATGTATTTTTAGCTGTCCAATTAATTTCTTTCTATTTTTGGTAGAGACGGGGTCTCGCTCTTGCTCAGGCTGGTCTCGAAATCCTCAGCTCAAACAATCCGTCCGCCTCGGCCTCCCAGAGTGCTAGGATTACAGGCGTGAGCCACCGCTCCTGGCCCTATTTGGTTTTCTTCATCATGAAATGGTATTAAATTTTATCAAATGCTTTTTCTGCATTTATTGAGATGATCATGTGGTTTTAATCCTTTTTATTAATATATTGTTTATAGTTATTTATTTTTGCATGTTAAACCAACTTTGCATTCCTGGGATAAATCCCACTTGGTCATGGTGTATAATCTTTTTAATATATTGCTGGATTCATTTTGTTAGTATTTTGTTTTGAATTTTTGCATCTATATTTATGGGAGATATTACTCTGTAGTTTTCTTTCCTTATGATGTCTTAGTCTAGTTTTGTTATCAGGGTAATACTGGCCTCATAGAACGAGTTGGGAAGCATACTCTCCCCTTTTACTTTTTGAAAGAGGTTGTGCAAAATTGGTATTAGCTCTTTCTTAAATACTTGTCAAAATTCACCAGTGAAGTGATCTGCAGCTGGGCTTTTTTTTGGAGGTAGTTTTTTTTTTTTTGACAACTTATTCTGTCTCTTTATTTGTTACAGGTCTACTCACATTTTCTATTTCTTCTTGAGTCCATTTCAGTAGTTTGTGACTTTCTAGGAATTTGTCCATATTGGCACACGTCTGTTCATAGTATTCCTTTACAATACTTTTTATTTTGTTAAGGTTGGTAGTAATGTCCCCACTTTCACTTATGACTTGAGTCTTGTCTCTTTTTTTCTTGATCAGTATAGCTAAAGGTTTGTCAACTTTGCTGATCTTGTTGAAGAACCAACTTTTGGTTTCACTGATTTTTCTCTATTGTTTTTCTGTTTTCTATTTTATTACTTTATATTCTAATCCTTATTATTTTAATATCTTCTTTTATAGATGAAAAAACTCTGGCTCTAAGAGGTAAAGAGAATTGCCCTAAGAAATTAATTAACATATATTTTATTTTTCCCAGTAAGTGTAAGTCTTAAGCTGTGGAGTATAAAATAAATCAACTATTGAGATTCAAGGTGCACAGTCTAAGGTTTTCATATAACCCTGTTCACCATAATTAATTAATCATGTGTGAATGGGTGCATTATAGAGTGGCTGGCTGGTCACTGAAACTAGATCCTCTTCCTCTCGGGCACCTAGATGGACTGCATTTCCCAGCCTCCCTGCAGTTTGGTATGGCCATATGACTGAGCTCCAGCCTAGCCAATGAAATCCAAGCAAAAGTGAAGTGCACCATCTAATGTGACCCATAAAAACTACCCAGTGACATTCCTCTCTCCCTTGCCCCCA
This sequence comes from Avahi laniger, assembly GCA_963575035.1. Classification (NCBI taxonomy): domain Eukaryota; kingdom Metazoa; phylum Chordata; class Mammalia; order Primates; family Indriidae; genus Avahi; species Avahi laniger. Next base: position 26,787 of record CAUYSK010040275.1, on the reverse strand, counting down.
TCAGCTAGCTGGATGCCAGACCCCAGGGCGACCTTGAAAGCCACAAGCTAGAGATGGCAGAGGTCTCTTACTGTGTCTACCCTATTTACTCATGCTTAAAAGTAGCGTAACCAAGTTCTTTGGAATTTTTGTTATAAAGAAGAAAGAATTGTATCTTTATAGAATTCAACCCTGAGATAACTCTACACCCTGGAGATGCAAGGGCTTCCCAATTGAAGCCTCTGTAGCTTATGTGTGCTGGAATCTTTAGAATTTACATGGTGGTTTACAAAGTACAAAGGGCTGGAATACATGATCTCATTTAATCCTAAAAGGAGCCTTAGAGTGGGAATGCAATGTCAAAGAGAGTGGAGAATATGTATATCCTGGTCCCATCCTTATCCCCAGCATCTCCCACAGTATCTGATACATAATAAGTACTCAGTAAATACTTGTTGAATGAATGTATAGGCACCTTGATCAATTAGATAACAGAGAGAGGGATTTACAAGAGCCTATCAGTAGTTTAAGCCATAGGTCTTATGTCTAGAGCAATATTAAATGTAAAACATCTGGGCTTGGCACATGATTGACATGCAATATCATAATACACACTATATTCATGTAAATTATGTACTGTATATCATATATTATATAAAACGATATTATTTATCATAGCATAATTTTACTAATTTGTTTACATAAATGTATATATTTCTTATCATAATTGGCATTAGAATGACTTTAGAATTTGACCATCTAGCCAGAGAAAACCTGACCTATATGCAGAATCTAATGAGAGGCATTTAAGTGTTTCAGCCCTTCGAGATAGGATAACATTTTATAATAATATAGTGAAGCTGTAAATAGATTAGATAAATCCAATCAGATGGTGAAGCAACCTAGGTTGTAAGGTCTCAGATTTTCATTGACCCTTATCAGATGAACAAGGTGAAAGAAGTTACAAAAGTAAATAAGCCTTGAGTTGAACTTTCTCGGGGTACTCTGAGAGCAAAACTCACCCCATTTACAGGAGCTGAGCTTGGAGCTGTCTTTTGGATAGCCACTGTGAAAAAATCTATGTGGTGGGGTGGTGGGGTGGTGGGGTGGGGGGTGTTAGGGCACCGTAAGGCAGCTTGGGTTGTAGAAAAGATTGCTCTGAATGTCTGTAGCTCCAGATCTCACATTCTGACCAAATCTCAGCCAGCTGAGAAGGTAACCCAAAGTTCACTTGGGAAGTGACCTCCAAATTGCTTATGATGACGTAATTGTGTCCTTAAATAGTACTTTTAACCCAGCGTTTCTCCACTTCAGCACTATTAACATTTTGCACTGGATAATTCTTTGTTGTGGGGTGTCCTCTACACTATAGGATGTTTAGCAGCATCCCTGGTCTCTACCCACTAGATGCCAGTAGCACCTCCTTGCCCAAGTCGTGACAACCAATAACGTCTCTAGACATTGCCAAACGTGCCTGAAAGGCAAAATCACCCTCTGTTGAAAACCATTGCTTTAACCCTAAAAACAACAATTAAGTATAGAGATAAATAAATATGCCAAACCTATGGTATTTGCGTTTTTTGTGTTTCATGTGGGAATTCTGTGTATATTTACTTGCAACGTCTAAAATAATTTTGATGATTTGATTATCTAAAAGATTAGCCTGATGTTTCTAATTTAAAGTGTGTATGTGAGTAATTAATTGATTTAGGCTTGTGATAACCAGTTTACCATGCTTGTCAACAGTATTAGAACATTGATAAAACTTATTTAGAAGTTTAATTTATTAGATTTATTAAAATCACTGACATTCTTAAGGAAGTTGTTTGTTAGGAAACAATTGATGCACTTAAACAGAAAACAAAATATATTAAATGTATAAATTTGGTTTAAATTATTTAAAAGAGCTTAATTTATTAATTGTAGAAGTTCCTGTAAAATTACTGATAAAATGCAATTGTGTTTATAAAGAAAACAATAGTATTTGTAAGTTGAACTTAAAAGTTTGAGAAAGATCTCAGTTTTAAATTTGTGAATTTAATTTGAATTGGATATTACGGTATTTCCGAGAACCAAATTAGCCTCTGAATAATATTTTTGTATGCAAAAACCATCCTTGAGTACACAAAAGAACTTCACATTGACAATGAGAGGTTAGTTGCCTCATAAGGGGTGTGACTGATGGTCTTACACGCAGTCTCAGGGGGCTTTGAGGAACAGCCTTACGTCCTCTTATTTCAAAGCATGACTTTCTGGAAAGATGAATAAAGTGTATGACTAAAAATGAGTAAATTGAGGGGGATAGTAGTCCCCCAAATGAAGGAAAATGAAAAAGATTAACATTTTGGGGGTTTTAAAAATTTGTTTTGCAGGGAAAAAAAAATACAGGATAAGATGTCAATACTCTCCTAAATCAATTTTTAAAAATATGGAACAGGAAGATATTGTGTAAAAATATCTAGAGCAGCCTTTCTTAAATTTTAATGTGCATATGAATCACTAGGGATCTTATTAAAATATCAGTTATGGGGGAAAGAAAAAATTTTTTAAATAAAGAAATAAAATAAAATAAAATGCCAATTATGAAGCAGCATGTCTGGAGTGGGGCTTGAAATTATACATTTCTAACAAGCTCTCAGGTGAAGGTGTCAATACTGGTCCCAAAACCACACTTGAAGTAGCAAGAAACCAGAAGATTAGACATTATCATTCTCTTCACTAAAGACAAGGTACATCCTTAACCTTATAAGCAAATACCGAAAGAACTTCTGTCTTCATAAAGGCAGGCAGAGGAATGGGGAGGGACTTTGCTGGTGAGTGTCCTTAGTCGTTCACACAGGGGCCCATCAAGGCTCCTGTCTTCAGAGGTATGGATGTCAGCAGCCAACATCCACTCTCTTGTATTGAACAAAGATTGCTAAACATCAACACTCTTAGATTTTCATGCTGGCAACAAGGACTTTCTTTGAATGTTCCAGGATATAACAGTCAGGTTAGACCGGCACAAAAAGTATAGGGTTTCTCTTCTTCCCATTTCTATCATCAAGATCTTTGCATCTCAAGGTCTGACTTCTCTTGGTGCCCCCACCATGTAAATCAGATTCTCTGGAGATGAGACCTAAGCATCAATATTTATTTTAAGCTCCGAAGCCAGATCTGCATGCTACTGATCTAGCTCAGTCCTGTTCTTTTAAAAATAAGAAAATTGAGGCCCCCAAAGAGTCAGTGTTTGTAATAAAGAATCCAGGTCCCTTGATTTAGCAAATATCCTAAAAAGAAGCCTCTGTAATACACACTGGGGTTGGGAGATGTTTATCTTTTTTGTAAAAAGCTATAACTGAAATCTTATTAAATTATCAACTCACAAAAGCCTATAGGACACTCACTGAAAGAAACTAAACAGGATCTAATTTAGAATGAATTTACATTATTCTGACCAAAAAGGTATATGACTATATTTCCAGAGACAAAACAGGATCAGAATGAGCCTCAGAAACCCAAAAGAATGGAAGGGGTGGTGGATATGCTGAGTTTTGACATAATACCTCTAGCCTCTACTGACAGGGGAAAAAAGAAAAGAAAAAAAAAAACTAACTGTACTTTGGCTGGGTGCAGTAAAATTTATGACAATCTCTAGAAATTCCACATCTACCCTCCGAATGCATAGGATCACCCATTTTGAAGATCTCTGGATTCACTAAGAAAGGTTTACACTACTCATGAAGTGAATCAGTCATTCATTCAGCTAACATTTCGTAAGCACCTGCTATGTGCTAGGCACTAGATCTTGAAAATATGGCAATGAAGGAGACAGATGTAGAGGTTATAGTCTGAGAAGGGAGCTGCCCATCATAATGCTCTAGTCCGTGACTTCAAGAAGGGGTGTGTGACCTAGGTTTAGCCAATCACAGTACTCCATCCTCCTCACTGTATGATGGTCCAAGCCAGGCCAATCAGAGTCTGTCCCTGGGACGAATACACACTGAACCAAGGAGCAGGAGTTCTCTTTCTTCTCTGGGATTGCTACCAGGGCTAATGCAAGCTGGAGATGTCTGCAGTCATGCCTTATGCCGCTTATCATGGAAGAAGCCCTTGTGAAGAAAGAGATGGGGACCAACTTCTGAGGGGCAGGGGGTGGGGTGTGGAGGAGGAAGAGGAAGACAGGAAGAAAGAATAAGAAAGAAACTCAATGACATCACTTGAATTTCTATATCCAGAATCCACTCCACCTCGTCCTTCCCAGATATGTGAGCTGATAAATTCCCTTTCTTACTTAAGCTAGTTTAGTCAAGTTTCTGTCACTTACAACCGAAAGAGCCCTGACTCAGACTGATCATAGACTTATGGTATGAACAAGCTGGAAGAACCTCTGAGTCCGTCTAATACAATGACTCTCAAAGTATGGTCCCTGAACCAGCAGCCTCAACCTCACCTGGGAACTTGTCACAGATGCAAATCCTGGGGCCCTCCCCAGACCCTCCGAATCAGAAAGTCTAGAGGTGGGGGTAGCCATCAGTTTTAACACGCCCTCCAGATGATTTTGATTGGCTCTAAAGTTTGAGAAACACTGTTCTAGTACATCCTTTCCATAAGATGTTAAACCAGAGGCCCAGAAAAGGAAGTTAACTTGCTGAAGCTCACAAGATGGGCTAGTGTGGCCCCAGACCCTCGTAATAATCCAGGAGCTGAGGGGTTTGGGAAAGGAGGGACACTTGGAGTTTTGAGGGAAGTAACACATGGATTGGCAAATAGGAGGGGAGAAAATATTTTGGGTCAAATAATACAGTATGGTTGGAAACACTTGCTATGTGTTTCCACAGGACTTTAGAGAATATTTTACTCATCTTGGCTCCCCAGCTGAGCCAACAACAATGTGTTAAAGCTCCATGGCCAATGGCAGGAATCCAGGAGAGTCCTTTTTATGTGCCAGCAAAGAGGAATTTCTTAGAAAAGCTACAGAAATTATGCTACTATCACGTTTCACTTTGTGGAGTGGAGGAATAGGAAGATGAAACAAAAAGCAAGGGACTGAAGTTATTCCTTAGAATCTCACCTCTCCAGTTGCAAGAAAGGGATTTTATTGTTGTCCTTGCCAGGGCAGCAGTTCCCCGGAGGGAAACTGGGCACCAAACCTGGTAACTTGGAGAATAACTTGTGTTTTTGAACTTTCTTTTTCAGGTGGAGGGAGAGAGTAGCAGCGTCCCAGAATGTCCCTGGAAACTCCATTTAGTAGTCTGCTTTCCGATGATTTGCCCAGCCTGCCCTGGGGACGTGGTCCATCCAGAGGCAAATCTAAGAGAGGAAAGATCTGGCATCAACACTTCTGAAGCTCTCTCTTCAGTCTTTGTTTCTCCTACTCTTGAGTATACAGAAGGGCATAGGAAGGAGCAGAGCAAAAGATCAAGGGAAGTTGCTGGTACTACCAGTTTTAGAGAGTACAAGCTTTTAATAGTCAATATACACTTTCCTTCCCTACATCTACTCAAGCATGGCCAATGCCATCCAGGAAGGTGCCTGGTTAAACAATAAAACAAACAAAAAGAGCATTACCTCCTCTCATATTAATTCACGATTCACACATTCATTCATTCATCAATTATTTTTCGAATATTGACTATGTGCCAGGCAGAGGTCTAGGCCCTGGAGTCATAGCAGCAACAAAAACAGGAAAAAAAAAAAAACCCTTGCCTTCATGGAACTTACCTCTTGTCTTTTTGGGAGACAGACAGACAATACCCAAAACAAGTATGTAACATATGTTAGCTGGTGATTAGGCTATGGAGAAAAATTGAGCAGGGAAACGGTAGAAAGCAAGCAGGAGTAGTGAGGGAAGGAGTTTGAAAGAATAAATAGGGTGGTCAGGAAAGACATGATTGGAATCCAGTGTGCTCTTGCTCATCAACCCTCAAGAAAGATCTGTTGAAGCCAACCCCTTAATAATATGACATCAGTGATTAGGTTTCAACAAAAAAATTTTTGAGGGACACAAACATACCCTGAACCCATTCCTCTCTTCCCCCAGTGTTTTTCATGCCATCCACCCCACCTCCATGCAGCCCATGGACTCACTGACCCCATCCCTAGCTGCAGAGGTAGTCTGATGGCTCCACCAGAGTGAGTCTCTAAGCGTGGTTCCCAAGCTAACGGCAATTAGCATCACGTGGAAACTTGTTAGAAATGCAAGATCAGATATGTAAATTCTCAGGCCCTGCCTGAGACTACTAAATCAGAAACTCTGGGGCTGGGGCCCAGCAATCTGTATTTTAATAAGCCCTGGTAATTCTAATGCAGGCTTACATTAGAGAACCGCGGGTCCTCACCAGTCATGGTAATCACATTCCCTTGGTAGTGATTGGTTCTTGAACCCAGGTTTAAGCCAATCAGTTTCTAGCATTCCCCTGGCAGCTGTAATTGGTCCAGCGATGGTCATGTGACCTATGGGCCCAATATGACTGAAAGGAAGGCTATTTACTCCACAGTTGGAGTCAGTGCTTTTTTTCCCCCTCTCTCCTTCCCCTTCCCTTCCCTTCTTGATGCCCACAACCAAGGTAGTGTGTTGCCTTCTTTACTGTTGACTGCCACCTTATGACCACGAGGGAACCCAGGCTGAGGGCAGCGCCAAAAGGACCCCAGCAAAAAGGAGCCAGAATCTTTTCACTGTGCCTTTGGTCTTCCCGTTTCCTGAAACAATATATTTCCTTATGATTTATGCCAATTGTATTTGTGGTTTCTGATACTTATAGCCAAAAATGTTCTAACTACAGATGACCAAGGAAGTATGGGGCCAATGGTCATACCAAAAATATTTCAGGATAATGATCGATGTAATTAGGCTAACAGGCATTTTCCCCCCTCAAGTTCCAAAATGTTAAGATCCAGGTAGAATAACTGCTACAACATGAGAAAAGCAACTTAGTACGAATAAAATGGAGCATTACTTTATACAGTGGATCCCTAACTGGGGAATTGGCTAAAAATACACAAACGGTTAAAAGAAAAATAAAGGAGGGGGACTTCAGTAAGGCATACTCTTCGGTGAAATGAAAAAAAATGGGGTAATATGCAAATAAGCTTGGAGTACACTGTGGTGCCAAAAAGTGAGGAAGTGCTCAAAAAAGGATGGGGACACAGAAGCCGGCCTGAAAGAGCTCCCAATGACTGAAGTTGGGACAATTTGACAACAAAGTAAATAATGATAGCATTAATTTTTAACCCAAAGACTAAAATAATTATCCATGGGTCCATACTGATATAAATAAATAATCAAATAAATAAAGAAATCAGGGGAAGGTACAGCTCTTTCCTATAGTAGAATTCTAATGAATTAACAGAAAAGAAAATCACCATTAGAACAGTAATAATTGTTGCAGGCATGATCTGCTGATGGATGCTAAAATTAGTGGGAGAAGGTTTGAGGAGAAAGAGGATATTTGCATAGTCTCAAAGTATCTTCCTCAAGAGGAAAATGGATGGATGAGGCAAACTAGGGTGCTACAGGGATGTGTCTGTCCAGAATTTTCTCCTGAGATATGCCCTTTGGTTTCAGAAACAGGAAAAGCAAGAGATTCGGTTTAAAATTGCATGGTCAGGACTTCATGGGTTCATAAGAAACAAAAAGGGCCATCACTGTTCAAAGACCTTCAATTAGGCCTGAACTGGATGTGACCTGATCCCCCAAATGGTCTCTTTTCTTTACACTGAAGAACCCAATGGGCTCATCCTCCTCCCCCAAGTCCCTAGCCCAACCTCCAAGCCCTGGGCTTGCTCACTGCCAGGCAGGGTGATGGTGAGTTTCACAGAGTAATCACAGCGTGCAGATCGACCGGGTTGCCTTTAGTTTCCTCTGGATGTTCAGGTTATTTGTGTTGGCAGAGGGCCACGTTCAACTCTTCCCAAGTTTGAACACATTCTCAAAAAGGGCTGGTCTCACCATCCTTGTCTTGGTTAAGGCCAAAATCTGGTTTCATTTTTCGTTAAACTGCCTTTTATAACTTTCATTGAACAGAATGACAACCTATCTGTCTTCATTCAGTATTTTCACAAGAGAGGGCCTTTTTTTGCCTCCCATGAGAGAGTGTGTGATTTATTTATCTCCTCCGTTGTGCAATAAGTTCACCACCATTACAACCGATGCAATGTTCTGGAGAAAAATGTTCTGTATCACATGGTGACTTCACTCAAGTTGGCAGTGATTGGTTTCTCATCTAGATTCACCAAAGCCTACACCTTGGGGGTAGATTGCATCATCAGAGACTTCTCTGGTTCGATTACGAGTGAATGCCTGGAGGGCTGGGACCACTTCCTGCCCAGCTTCATCTGCCCAGGTCTGGCACATAGTAGGTGTGGTAGTCATCAGTGCTGTTCACCAAATTATTTCCAACTCTTCCCTTTTGGGGCTCTTGTAGGGCTGCATTTCCTGGCCCTCTGTGCCTGAGTGCAACTATGTGCTCAGTTCCAGCTGATCAGTTGGGAGCAGAAGTGACATACATCACTTCTAGACTAGAGCATTTAAATGCTTGTGGTCCACAGCTCTCTTTTCCCTCTAAATCAGCAAGCAGCAGTATTTGAAAAGGTGGATCCTTTTTGGATCCCTGAATGACTGCATAGGTAGAGACCCCCTTTTAATTTATGATGCACACATAATGTAAGAAACAAATCTTTGTCGCATTAAACACTGAGATTTCAAGGGTTGTTTGTTACTGCAGCATAACCTAGGCTATCCTTACTGATATCATAGGCATAAAATAAATGTTTGTTGAATGAATGAATGATTTAAGCCAGAAGAGACTTCTGAGCAGTGTTGTTCTAGAATTTCCATAAAGGAGAGAATTGGGCATGGTAATCTGATTACAAGTGTGTGGGAAGTTAGGGCTGTGTTGGCCAGGGGACTTTTCTTGTTTTGTTTGTATAGTACACTATTTTTATTATATGGTCTTTATTTAGGGTGTGAGAGTGTTGATGGAGATTATGTGGGGCCTAAAGCACCCCAAACCAACCATTGGCATTATCACTGGAGTTTCAGTTGAACTTGTCACCCCCTATGTATTTTACAAATGGGGAAACTGAGACACAGACTAAGTGACAATGCCAGTTAGTTAGTGGCAAAGCTGGTAGACACCAAACCCCTCATTTTCTGATTGTCTATCTGGTGCTTTTGCCATCCCATCATTCTACCTTTCGTAGCCAGGTGTTAAGAATGCTGGGACTTGAGAGTCACACTCTGATTGATTCCAGTCCTGGCTCTACCACTTACTAGCTGTGGACCTTTGGGAGAAGCTACTTAACCCCTCTGTGCCTCGGTTTACTCAGCTGTGCAGTCCTCAGTGGGTCGCCATGAGGATTTCCTGAAATCAAGTATAAAGTATGGAAAGATCTAGCAATGTTAGTTGATTATTATTATTATTCTAGCTCCTTATTGCACTGTCTTGACTTACACCTGAGTCTCATGTTCTCTTCGTGCTCTGTTCCCTTGGGAAATAATGAATCTGTTGGACACCATCGTGTGGTGTATTTCTGGACTATTTGGCCACAGGTAAATTGCATTTGAAGTTCTAAGGAGAGCTGGGCCCTGAGCGCTGATGAGCCTCTACCGCCTCCCTTTGCTGGGAGCCCACACTAAGGATCCACCTGTGGGAAGTGGGCGAGGAGACAAGGACTTCTGTCCCACCCCCATTCTGTCTCTGCCATGTTTGCTGACGGCTCATTGCCTGCAGGTCAAGCTACGTCACCGGCGCAGAGGCTCTGTGGGGCAAGAATCAAAGTTACCCGCTTTCCAGTTGCTGGGACATCGGCCCACAGGCTTTGGAGAAATACTTAACCACAAATCCTGAGCACCCACAGCCTCCCTTTATGTCACCAGACAGTACCTGTGTAGGAGGCATGTGACCAGGGCTCCCTCTCTTGGAAAGGCAGAGAGCCCTGTGGCCGAGGGTTGGGGTCCCCTCCTTTGTCCCAGGCCTTTTCCTCTTCTGTAGGGTCCTTATGTCAGAGTTCTGTGGATCTGAGAGTGTATGTTGAGAAGAATGAGTTTGGCTAGAAGTGCATCGAAATACGAATTTTTAATTTTAGGGTAAGGGCTGTCTCATTTGTGTGTTTTAGACATATTTCCTTAAAGTGCTGTTTTTCATTAACAGTAAGTTTGTTTAAAGGAAAAGCATACTTATTCTGGTATCACTCTTAATTTTAGAAAATCAAGGAACTTTTAATATGAGATATACATATTTTAACTTTTTATTGACATGAAACATACATACAGAAAAGCACATATAGGTGATCAGCTCATTGACTTTTCATGAATGTAATAGATCCATGTAACCAGCGTCCAGATCAAGAAACAGGACACCACCTGCACCCCCTAAGCCCTTCTTATTCTCCCTTGTTACTCTAGTCCAGTTCCTGTAGCGACCCCTATCCTGACTTCTAACAGAATGGATTAGTTTTGCCTATTTTATCCTTTATAGAAACGGAATCACACATTATCTACGTTTTTGTGTCTGACTTCCTTCACTCAACATTGTTTCTGAGGTTGATCTATCCTCAGCGTAGCAGTGGCTCATGCTCGTTGCTGCCTGGTATTCCATTTTGTGACTATAGCACCACGTTGTCTGCGATCCATTCCACTGTTGATGGACATTTGGTTTGGGTGGTTTCCAGTCTGGGGCTATTACAAATGTACTGGTGTGATATTTTAGTTCGCATCCTTTGGTAAACATATGCACTCATTTGTGTTGAGTATATACCTGGAAGGGGAATTGCTGGCCATATATGTGATAGTTGTATGCTCAGCTTCACTAGATTCTGCCAAAGAGTATTGCAAAAGGCTTGTAGCAATTTACACTCCCATTATCAGTGTAGGAGAGTTCTGGATACGAAGACTATTTTATAGTAAGTCAAACAAATGTAAGTGTTAAGTTAATTCAAACGGAAATAATTTAACCCCTTGGAGTAACACTGAGTCTGTTTATTAAATGCACTGTTTTCCTCTTATCATAACTTCTAACTTGTTATGTGACCTGGATGAGCTTCTTGACCTCTACTCCCCGTTAATCCAACCAGTCAAAAGTCTCTCTGAAAACACTGTCCATTCATATATCCAGCTAGAATGTTGTGAGTGTTAATAAATGGGTGTTTGCAAAACAAATTCAACCCCTTCTGCAAAGCAGTATATGTATCTCGCCCATGATGTGTCTAACATGGCAGAGCCGGTCAGGATGTTCTCTGCAGATTTGCACTTTATAAACATCACGTCTCCAGGGCTGTGAATGCAATTCAGAATCCAGAATTTTGTTCTGGTCGTAAATAAAAACGGTATATTCTTCTGCAGATTTTAACGAAAGAGAACGGTGCGTTTTAAAGTGATAAAGCATTTTGCAAATACAGGTGTCATTTCACTATGAAGAGAAGTGGGGAGGGCGGTAAAGGGAGCCAGAGAGGGAATTCAGAGCGCTTATTTTTTTCCTGGTCTCTACGACTAATTCATATTGTAGAACGGAGCCTCTGTTTTTCCATCTGTAAAATGGGGTGATCTGTAAGTCTTACCCAGAGCTAGTTTTAATTCTATGAACGTGCAGCGTGAGGAGATGCCGACAGAGAAAAGGTAGAGGGGACGAGGGGATAATTCACTTCATATCGCCCCTTCCGCCCCCTAGCAGATAGAGCGCGGGGGATCACAATTTCTAGGTTCCCTGGGTATTATGACCTTCGCCAGGAAACCACGGAACTGAATCCTTTACTAGGACGTTTCTCTTTTACTGGTCTCTTCCAAATCCCCCTCTCAAGTGATCTCTGCATTCAGGAATATTCTGGTAGAGGGGCGACCTCGACGTCGGGGCTCCTACCCATCACCGCGCGGCGCTGAAAGTGGTAGGACAGGCATTTGGGTACCAGGGTGACCCCTAAAGGTGACCTGCTGGACGTGGAGGTCGGGGTCCCTGAGGAGGAGCGCGCCGGGCCGCACACCCGGCATCCGAGGGGCCAGCTGTCCAGGGAGCCCGGAAGCGCCGCGGGGGCGCCGGCCGCGGTGGGGTGGGCAGCCGGGCCCGTGGCCCCCACTTCTGCCCCCCTCGCAAGCCCGCAGCTCCCGGCTGGGCTTCTGCCGGCCGCGCCGCTCGCTCCCTCCCTCCTCCTCGGCGGCGCCCCTCCCGCTCCCCACCTCCGCGCCCAGCCTCGCGGCTGCCGAGCGCCGGACGCGCCACGCCGCGCTGGGCAGCTGGAGAGCTGGCGGGCGAGCGGTCCGGGAGCGGCGGGGGCGGCGCCCAGCCCGCGGGAGGGAGGAGGAGGAGGGACGCGGCCAGAGGGAAAGGGGAAAAGGAGGGCCGGAGGGCGCCAGTAGTCAGCCCGGCGGCCGGGACCGGCAGGTAAGCGCACGGCGCCGGGCCGGGGCCGTCCCCTCGGGCTCCCGAGAGCAAGCCCGGAGAGCTGGCGACGGGCGCGGGAGGCGCGGGCGCAGCGTCTAGACCTGGAGGGCGACGGCACGGCGGGGCGAACGCTCCTTCCGCCCGGCTGCGGCTCTGAGCGGGGCCCGGGGCCGTCCCGAAGGGGGCAGGGGCAAAGCGCAGAGCCCCGGGGGCTGCCGGCACCCCGCCGGTGGGAGACTGCGCGCCGTGGGAAAGGGGGCTCCGAGGGGAGACGTGTGTATCCAGAACCTTTAAACGGACTCAGGCTTTCCCCACCCGTCCGGGAAACGGAGCCACGAGCCTCACTGGCGCGGGCGGTCCGCGAGACGCGACTCCCGGGGACTCGGCTCGGCGCGCCGGGCGTGGGTGCGGCGGTGCCTGCGGAGCGCGAACGCGCCCCGGGCGGACGGCTTGGCGCGGCACCACCTGGCTGGGCCCAGAACAGGTGGCCCCGGGCGCGGAGGGACAGAGCTGCAGCCCGGAGTCAGGGGGTGAGCCTGCGGGAAGGGGAAGGCTGGTGGTCTCAGGGGAGCGCATTTGGGCAGGGATTTGAGTTTCCAGGCTCCAGAACTGTATATAAAGTGAGAAGGGAGAAGAGACCTGGCCGACCTTCTGAGAGCCAGAGGAAGCAGGAGACAGGTTTTCCGTGGCCGTTTCCACAGAGACACTTCTTAGTCTGTGCTGTGCACAAGAATCCTCTGGGGATCTTGTTAAAATGAATTCTGATTCAGTAGGTCTGGGGTGGGGCCCGAGCGTCTGCATTTCTAACAAGCTTCCAGTTGCTGCCGTCGTTCCATGGACCACACTTTATGTGGCAGGCCCTGCAGAAGTACTTTTTGTCCAACAGGCGGAAAACCTTAGGAAAAGTGGGATATCGGGAGATGAGGTCCTAAAACTTTAGTATATATACACGAGGTCTGTCCGGAAAGTATCCAGCCACTGTTAATATTAACGAGAACGGTGCTTTTCCTGTTACATGGCTGGATATTTTCTGGACAGACCTCGTACATATACACCCCATCTCTTTGTCACCTCTACCCCCAGACACACATTGAAACGGTTGCTACTGTAGGGGCCCAGGGAAGACTTTCCCTTCGCTCTCTGAGGGTTCGCTGAAAAATTAACAGACAAAAGACATTAAGTGGAGAAAAGGCATATAAATTTATTAACGTGCACTCGGGGAGAATCACAGAGTGATCCCCCAACCCCGCAGTGGGGTACAGAAAGCTATATACCATCTTGAGGTTAGTGAAAGAATGCCGGCTCAGAGCATGGCCAAAAACAGGTTTTAGGAGAGGGGAAGAGGTGACCTGGCTAGCAAAGGTGTTCTTGTTACATAAACGACACCACACAGGTAGCAGCCCTCAGAGAGAAGAGATGGTAAATGTTTCTTTCAGACCTTTAAAGGTGTCAGACTCTCAGTTAATCTTTCTGTGAGAAAACCTGACTGCATCTGTGCAAATTCTCTACAAATGCAAATCTCCCCCACAAAGGACAGATTTGCAGGGTTACTTTTGTTTTCTGGCTCTCTAAACAGCCATCTCAAAATATGTCAAAGAAATATATTTTGGAGTAAAATATATTGATTTCCTTCGCTACTCATTTAACAGCAAAACACTTTTACTTTTCCTACCAACTTTCTAGCCAAATACATTATCTGATAGCAAAGATGGCTTCATGGGCATGCAACCTGCCCTTTGGTTTATTGCCGAAATTCTGAATAGTTTTTGAACAAGGGGCCTTGCATTTTCATTTTGCACTGGGCCCCACAAATTTTGTAGCTGATCCTGTCTAATAGTCACCATAGGTGGGAAAAGGACTCATTTCTTTGATCAGAGTTTGAGCTGGTGGGTGGTGGAGAGTAAAGATTTATTAAAGGAAGACTAGCTAGATGTTGTAGTTCCTCCAGTCTTTGTCAGCTTCTCTTTGGCTATCTGAAGAGTCAAGCCTGTGAGTATAAACCGAGGCATGCATGGCATGACAAAATTGATTGCTTTATTAATATCAGTAGCTAACAAATTATTAAGAGCTTGATTATTGATAGACAATACAATTACGTTTGAGGTTGAAATAATTTGTAAATTAATTGACAAGGTGTATGTTATTTCCAAAGCATTTGGGGAGATTTTATTTAGTGTCTCATGGAATTTTGCTTAGTTAAGATCTAAAATGAGCTGGACATTCGTTGCTTGGTTTGGCTGCTTTCACAACTCAAATGCAAAGCTGGAAAACAAAAAGTGGCCAAATTTTGTAGCTGTTCAGGGGTATTGTTTTACAGGACCTCAGTGTGATGCCAGCCCTGATCAGATTCCCTTCTGCTTTTATCATTCCCACATCCCTGCAAGGTGACTTTCATGAAAAGGTGGACAGAGCAAATTTAGCTATTGCAAAACACTGAAGAAACGCAGGACCTGCATCAGTATTTTGTCTGATGAATAAATCTTGCCCCAAACACACAGATTCCAGGTGTGTGTACTTTTCTAGAAAAAAAAAGTGTTGGAAATACAGAGGAGAAAAAAGTTGAACTTGAATTATGGATATGATTTTGTTCAGCAGAGGGAGAAAAAGTCTGAGAAATGGAACTTCATTTCATTGGCAGGTTTGGCAGGGAAAGGAAAGCCGCTATGTTTTTAGTACTGTGAACAGCCTTCCAGAAATGGCAAAGTGAGTTTGCTCAGGTGTTAGGGAGAGCCAGCAAAGAAGCTGATTTTCCATGGCTGATGTGATCCTTGTGGGGACTTGGAGGGGGGACATCATGACATATGTTCTTGGTGCTTTCACTGTGCAGATGAAACTGAACAAACACATTTTTCCATTTTGTTGCCTGACAGTGCCAAGTCACTTTCACATACACAATACAAACTGGAAAGAGCACAATTAAATTATAAAGAGGAGAGAGGGCAATGTGTCTCTGTAATGTTAATAGTTCAGAAGATAGAAAGGAGGGATTCTGACTTTAGTAAAAACCTGGGAGCTGGTTTTTATTGCCTCACTGAGAAAGGGCTTCCTTACCTTAAGATAGAAAAAAAAATTCTTTTAAAGTATTTGTGGATTTAAAAATGTGTAGGTCTTTAATCTTCATGGAACTTACTTGAGGGGCATGGTGTTAGGTCGTGGGTAATGGAACTTAAGAAATATGCCAACATTTGGGGAAAATTATTATAAATTCCCTCAATCACATAAGATTCTGGTAAATACTCTTCCATTTCACAAATCTGTTTAATTCTTGAGTCTATTCCATGTTTCTTAAATTGAGGTATCATTTATTTGCAATAAAATTCACTTTTTAATGTATAGTTCTAGAAGTTTTGACAAATGCATACAGCCATGTAACCACCACCATATCAAGAGATGGAAGAATTCCACCACTCCAAAGAATTCCCTGTTGACTTCTTTAGTCAACCTCTCCTACCACTCTCAGCCCCTGGCAACCACTGATTTGTTTTCTGTCCCTATAATTTTATCTTTTTCAGAATGTCCTGTGGATGAATTCCTATACCATATAGCCTTCTGAGTCTGGCTCCTTTCACCTGGCATAATGCATTGAGATTCATCTATGTTGTGTGGATCAATAATACATTCCTTTTTATTGCCGAGTAATACCCCATGGTTTATCCATTCACCAACTTTTGGTGATTACCAATAAAGCCAATATGAACATTCACCGACAGCTTTTTGTGTGAATATAAATTTTCATTTCATTTGGGTAAATACCTAGAAGTAGGATTACTGTGTTGTATGGTAATTTTAGCTTTATCAAACACCGTCCAACTTTTCCAAAATGGCTACTCCATTTTGCATTCCCACCAGCAATGTATAGGAAATCCAGTCACTTGGCATCCTTGCCAGCACTTGGTATTGCTGCTTTCTTTTGTTTTAGTCATTCCAGCAGGTTTATGGTAGCATCTATTTGTGGTTTTAGTTTGTTCTTCCCTGATGATGCATCTTTTCATATGCCTTTTGATCATTTGTATATCTTCTTTGGTGAAGTGTCTGGGGTTTTTTTTCCTCATTGTGTTTGTCTGATTATTGAATCATGAGAGTTCTTCATATATCCGGATATAAGTTCTCTGTGGCTTGCCTTTTCATTTTCCTAATGATGTTTCTTTGGAGAGCAGAAGTTTTTAATTTTGATAAAGCCTAATTTATCAGGTTTTTTTCCCTGTATGGATAGCATTTTTAGTAACCTGTCTAATAAATATGTCTACCCCAATTTCACGAAGATATTCTCCTGTGCTTTCTTCTAGACATTTTATAGTTTTATCATTTGTATGTAGGTCTATAAATTCATTTCAAGTTAATTTTTATATGAAATAAGGGTCAAGTTCACTTTTTTCCACATAGAAAGACTGCTTTTCCCTCATCGTGTCTTCTTGGCCCCTTTGTCAAAAATTGACTGTATATAATGTGAGTCTGTTTTTGATCTCTCTGTTTCGTTCCATTGATCTGTATGTCTGTCCTTACACATTCTTGTCAGGTGCATTCCTAGATTGTTTTGCATGTGTAATTTTTATCGCTTTTAGAAATTCTATCCTTTTTTCCCTATTTCATTTCCTATACTACTGAGTAGGAAGACTGTTTAATTTCTTCTTTTTTTTTTTAAATCAGAAACCTGTGCACAAGAATTTATTAGAGTTGTTTATTAACATAAGGATTATCTTCAAACCAAGAATAAAAAACGATCATTGACTCTTGGCAAAAGCATAAACATGAGAGCAATAGTGCGCACAGGTGAATTCTAAACCAAAAAAAAAAAACAAAACAATTTTCAGTATTTCTCGTAATTAACAAATCACCTCTAACAGTGAAATATTTAAGATAAACTGCATATCGCTTATGTATGTTTCGAGGTAAAAATGAATGTCACTCATACAAATTTTTGTTTATTTAAGTTTAGAATTTTTTTCATTTCCTACTTTATTATTTTTTCTTTTTTTAAATTTCAGGATATCATGGGGGTACAAATATTTTGGTTACATGGTGCTCCGCACCCATGAGTTATGAATTGGAAGTCTGTTTAATTTCTTTTTATAGATCTATCTTATATTCAAGCCAACTTACTGAATTTTTCTTGGTTCTTATAGTTTTCTAGTTGGTTTTTTTGGATTTTCAAGGTAGACAATCAAATGTCTTCAAATGGCAATAGTATAGGGGTTTTTCCCCCAATATTTTTACCTTATTTCATTTCTGAATTGGGTGGGAATGCTTCTAATATTTTACCCTTAAGTATTGTGCTTGCTATAGGGTTCTGGTAGCTAATGTAATTATCTTCAGGAAGTTTCATTCCGTTTTTAGCTTGCTGAAAGTCTAAAGTTTAATTTAAAAATTTCTTGTTCTGCTTGGATTTCTTTTTTTCATTGAAAGCCTAACAGATTTAAGGTCTGTCAGTTTTCCTGGTTTTGGAGGTCCATATTTTGACCTCCCTGGAGGAGAAAATATGACATTAAGTTAATTTGTTTTATTTGGATTATGAAGAACCTACCTTTGGAGCTTTTTTACAATGTTCTCATTGGGGGCGTGCTGGGTGCATTGAGGGAGAGAGAGAATAAAGAGTTTATAACCTACTCCAGGACAAATAGGATAGCTTTTTCCTAATGTTGTTCAATTTTATTTTTTTTTTGCCTACCACTCACCATGAGTACACTTTACATTTCAACCCAGTACAAACATACCTGTATATAATTGAAACAAAATCTCACAAGGTATTTCCTCTTTCCTGTGTGCAGTATACTCTGATATTTTCAACTCTGTTCTATCTCATTTTAAAATGATGATCATGATTTTCTAAACCGATTCGACCACTCATTCATTTGATTTCAAGACCTACAGTTTGAAAGACACTGTTTTATAAAACTGTTCATTTAGTTTCTAAGCCCCCAAACTGCTGGATTGTGTCCAGGACAGATTCAATTTATATGAGATCCTGCTATGATGCAAAGTGAGTTCATTTATTAAATCCAGAGATAATGAAAACTACTCACATTTCTCTCTTGAATTACTGTGTAGCCTTTAAACCAGTCTCCCAGTGTCCACTGTTGACCCCACAGAATAGCCAGTAAATGCCATTGAGTCTTGTAATTCCACAGCTCAAAACCCTCTAATGACGTCCTACCACACTTAGCATCAACTCCCAGAGCCTCACTGTAGCCGCTTTACCCCTATTCTTCTCATTCGCCTGTCTCCCAGCCTTTGCACTTGCTGTGCTACCTGCCTGCAACACCATTTTCACCAGATACTCACCTGACTTGTACCTCTAACCCTCATCCTGACACAGCACTCGCCCCCCGACCGACCCACCTACCACTGCAAAGGTTCCCTCTCTTATCCCACTTTTGTTCTCTTTGTAGCGCCATTAACTGCAATTATATTATTTAGTTATTTGTTTACTGATTCTTTGTCTTTTCCCTGCTAGATTATAAGTTCCAGGAGGGCAGGGACTTTGTATATCTTGCTCACCATCGTATTGTCAGGACTTGGAACATTGGGACATAGTAGGCATGTAATACACGTGTCAAATGACTGAATGTGCCTAGAATCTAGAAAAAATCAGACACTCATCGTAAGAGAAACTCAATGTGCTCCACTTTTCTATTCAATTTTAGTGTGGAAATTTCTTTAGGTTAAGTATTGATTATATTTTAATATACACAGTTCAGTAATCAACAGACATTCATTTGGTGTCTGCTACGTTTCTGACCCTGTGATAACAATGATGACAGCTAATAGCTACTACTTTACACACACTAACGTGTTTAGTCCTCCCAACCTCTTGAGACAGGTATGATTATTATCATTTTGCAGATGAGGAGACTGAGGCACAGAGAAGTAAGCAACTTGTCTAAGGTCATGCAAAAGGTGAGCAGTGGATCCAGGGTTTGAATACTCACCATTTCATCTCAGAGCCTGTGTTCTTGGCCACAACGCTCCTAGCAATAACAAGAAATATACACGATTCCTGACCTTTCTATAAGCATGTAATTAATGTTTATGGCTTTTGTTCTTTTAGCATAGTGGTTCTCAATTGGGGGTGATTTTGCTTCTCAGGGGACATTTGGCAATATCTGGAGACATTTTTGGTTGTCATGACTGGCAGGGTGGAGTGCTACAGGCATCTAGCAGGTAGAAGCCAGGGATGCTGCTGAACGCCCTACAATGCCCAGGACAGCCCCCACCCCCAACAAACAATGATCCGGCCCAAGCATTAACAGCACTGAGGTTGAAAAGCCCTGCCTTAGCACAGGGGCTCTGGAAGCTGGCTGTTCATTAGTATCACTGGAGGGTTTTAAAAATAAATATCAATGTCTAGGTTCAGTTCCTGACCTTAATAAACTTCAACGTTGCCCAGCAATCCTACCATGCTTGCCTAGTGGGTTTGCTTTCCCTTTCTCCAAAACAGGTGTTTTATACCATTTATTTCCTCTGCCCCTCCCACGTCAGCTGCTGACTCTGGCTCATTAGACAGGAGCCTCCTCGTAGCCCCACCACCCAAACTCCCAACATGCCCACGCCTGCACGGATGCAGCGTTCCCCACTGTTACTGCGAGATTGTGAAGGAAACGTCCCTGATGTATCAAACACTGGCGTCTTTTCTGGGCTCTGGACCTCTCATCCTCTTTGTCTTCCCAAGGATATGATATAGACAGATAAATTTTACTTTTTATTTGGAAATAATTTAAAACTTTACTAATAAATGGCAAAAATAAAAACAGCACAAAGAACACACATATGCCCTTAATCCAGATTCATCTATTGTTAACATTTTACCCAATTTCCTTTCTCAGTTGCACTCTTGCTCACGCACATAATTTTTTCTCTGAACTATTTGAGGCTAGGTTACATACATCAGGGCCCCAACTCCTAAATACTTCAGTATGCATCTGCTAAGAATAAGAATATTCTTTTACATATCCACAGTATGTTATCAACTTCAGTAAATTTAACATTGATAAGATACCGTTATCTAATCTGCCATTTGTATTGCTTCTAGTAAAGGATGCTGTCTAGGGTGGTTATTGCATTTAGTTGTCCTGTGTCTTAGTCTCTTTTAGTCTGGAACATTTCCACAGCCTTTCTTTGTCTTTTTTGACATTGACATTTGGGTTGAATACAGACTACCTCCTCTCCTTTTTGTTTTTAATAGAACATTCATCATTTTTGGTTTGTCTGATGTCTCTCGTGATTAGACTTAGGTTATACATTTTTGGCCAGAATATTACATAGATGACATTGTGTCCTTCTCAGGGTATCTCATCTTGGAGGCCCACAACGTCCATCTCTTCTTCATTGGCGGTGTTAATTTTGATCATCTGCTCAAGGTATTGTCTAATTTCTTCACTGTGTGGTTACTGGTTTTTCTTTCCAAATCAGTGCTCTGTGGGAAGACACAAATATCCTGCTCTTCATCAATATTTCCATCTAGATTTAGCATCCAGTTATGATTTTTGCCTGATCCAATCTTTAATATGATGGTTGAAAATAATGATTTTCCAACTCTAGTATTCCCTCCACATTTGGTCCAGAGCCCTTCCTCCTCCCCCATTTCTTTATTTATTCATCTATTTATTATTGATATGAACTCATGAATTCCTACTTTTTTCAAAATAGATTTATAATTCATTACTGTACTTAATTATTTTGGTGCTCAAATGGTGAAAGACTTAATTCTTTATTCTGTTTCCCTTTCTTCTGTTTTAATGAACTCCTCCCTGCCCTTCTTTTTTGGATCATTCCCATCAGCTTACAGTCATGCTCTAATATCTAATATCTTCATTGGCCCCACATCACCCACCATTCGGGACCCCCCATTTCTTGGTCACCCTTCTCAGAGGAACCTGTCATAAGGGTGCTCACACTTTATTGCTCCATATTTTTCTCTTGTCCTGTCTAATCAGGGTTCTGTCCTGAGGCTATTGTCAGTCCTCAGTAAACTCCACATTGACAAATCTGACTTACTTCCCTGACTGATTTACTGTGCTTGACTTAGCAGCAGCACTCAACACAGTCATTCCCTCCTTCTTTGAACACTTCCTTCTGTGATCTTTGTTATCCTATACTCTCTTGGTTTTCCTACTCTTGCTGATAGCTCATTGTAAATCTCCTCCTCTTCTGCTCAACCTACAAAGGTTGACGTCCCTCCAGGGCACTGGGATTCTGTTCTCTTTCTCTGTACTCTCCTGATGACCCCATCCAGCCCTATGGCTTTACATGCCATCTAGATGCCAATACCTCCAGCCATGGCCTTTCCCACAACTCAAGACAATAATTTGCATGGATATCTAACAAGCATCTCAAACACAATGTTTTCCAAAACAAAATCTTGATTCTGTGTCACCCTCATGCAAAACCTGATTCTCTCCCCATGAGACCCATCTCAGTCTATGGCGCCACCTTCCACGCCGTTGTTTAAGCCCCTAACCTGCAAGTTCCACACCCCACATCTAACCTGTCAAGAAATCTTGCCAATTTGGCTTCCAAAGTATGTCCCAGGTGTTCCCACTTCTGTCTGCCCCCATCTCCTTGGATGATTTGTAATGGCCTCCTACAATCCAATATTCATGTGGCAGCTAGAGCATCTTTCCAGAAGCATCATTTAAATGTTCTGGCCCCTGCTGTGCACCTCTTTCTCTTGCTGACCATGTTCCTTTTGATTCTTCCAGCACATCAAGCTCCTTTTGGTCTTTTATACTAACTGCTCTCACTGGAATGTACCTTCCACTCCCTCCTCCATCTTTTTATGGCTGGTTCCTCATCAATCATATCTCAGCTTAAATATCACCTCTTTAATGACCTATCCAAAATAGCCACCAGGTCACCCTCTGTATCTCACCTTCCTTTAATTCTCAATGCTGCACTTATTATCTATTTGTTTCCTTGTTTATTTGTATATTTATTCCCCTCTCCACCTCCACGCTCCTCAGAGCAGGGCCCGCGTCTTTATGCCCAGTACCTAGAATAGTATTTGGTGTATAGCACTCAATTTTGGTATTCAATAAATATTTGATGGATAAATGAATGATACATTTCAACCGTCAAACATGATTTTCAGAACATGAAAGATGCTCAGTAAATGTTCTCTTTCTCCCATGATTACATTCTTGTGTTTGGGGCTAGTCTAGAAGTTTCTGGTGAGGATGGTGATCTGATAAAGAGATTCATATTTATGTGTTAGGATCCTGATATTAGGGTTTCCAGACAAAGGGGAATTACATTTTACCAAGAAAAAAACAGTGATAGAATTCTAGGGATCACCAGTGTCACATTCTTCAGTGGGGGACTTTCCTGGCCCTTCTAACTACAAGACAACTGGTTTTCAGATTTCACACAGTTTAACATGTTTATTTACCTTGGGACTCAGACATATACATTTTAACTGCATTTTGCAGGATCATGTAGATTTTTTGGTGGGAAAAAGGGGGATAGCAAAGGAAGTGACATTCTTGTCTTCCTTTGTTTACAGTATAATTTACTGTGCCCATTTCAGCATTAGCTCTGGTATAACACAAGTGCTACGCTGTGTGTGTTTTTGGAATCTGGGAAAATGACAACAAAAAATGTTTTCTAGTACTTGGTGCTGGTCTGAAATTCATGAATTAAGTACGTGGGGATGGGGGAGGAAGATTGGAAGATGTATACTGAAATAGATAGTACACATTATTCAAAGATTAGCTGTGGGGTTTTTTTTTTTTTTTTGAAAACTCTTGTAGTAGATTCCATATGGTAATAAAGCTTCCAGGAAAAATAAGTACAAATAAACTCAACTAGTGATTTTATTGCCAGATAATTAACTTTTTGACAGAACGTACCAGATGTTTTGGGTATTTGGAGAAACCATTACCCTTAACACAGTAGGATTTTTTTAATTGGGCCAAATGCCCATTGTGTTCACAGTTCGTATAAGAGTCAAGAGCTGGGCACCATTACTCACCTTGTGATACTTACCACCTGTGCATCACAGTCATTTTCTTTCTAGTAGCATCCTTGAAAGTAGGCAAATGTCAAGTAGCATTTCATGGATATATTTAGAGGGTTATTCTTTTTGACTCATCCATCAAAGCGGATAGAGTGTATATACATATATTGTTTAAATTAAATTTTTCTTGTAGTACAAGTTGTACACATTGTAAACATATAGCTCAATGAATTTTCACAAAATTCCCTGTCACCAGCCCTCAGAAGCCCTCCTCCTGCCTCCTTCCAGTCACAACCCCCAAGGGTACCTAGATGCCATAGTTAGTTGTGCCTGTCCTTGAATTTTCTATATATGGTACCAGACATGCTGTCTGACTTTTTCTACTTGGTACTGTTTGTGAGATTCCTTCATATTGTTGCTTATAGTTGTAGTTGGACCATTGTCACTGCCATATAGTATTCCACACTTTAGCCTTTTTACTGCTGATGGGCCTTTGGTTGGTTTCCAGTTTTTGGCTTTTGTAAGTGGTGCTATGAGGAACACATGCATGCATTACTACCAGGTAAATACCTACAAGAATGCTTTAAGTATATTTTTAATAGCTTTTACAGTTGCTGTCAATTATTTTCTCCTCTGAGTACAATTAGAACTAGTAGCCATCTCTGGACATAACTCACATCTGTGCCCATAGACAATGATGAAGTTTTTTTCCCCCCCATAACTTTTGAATCAAGTTCTAGCATCCGTTGTTTTTTTTACCTTAATTTTTTTCTGAGAATCTGTTTCTATGCTCATTTATTCCTTTAGCAACTACATATATCAAAACATTTTTAAATGTCTTAAGAATTTTGGATTGCTTTTTCTTTTCCTACAAATCTCTCTCTTTATCTTTCTCTGTCCCTCCCTCCTTCCTGCCTCCTTCTCTCCCTCTCTCTCTCTTTACCACCCCCTTTCTCTGGTATTTCTTTTGAAATGAAAAACACTCCTGGAACTGCTCAATGTGTTTTGCAGATTTTGAGGCAAAGGTTTACCACCCGAATTACCTTAGAATGGTACAGGCTTATTCAGCACTGATTCCTAATTTTGCCAAGGAAAAGGAAAACGAAGGAAAGAAAGATGTAAATAAGGGAGGCTTTTAAAAACTAAAGTATGCTTTATTTTGCTCTGATTACACCCAGGCCAGTAGGTTGACACTAGTATTTTCCCTTTGTCTCCAAATTCAGCAAATCTGATTATTGGACAAACTGGATAGAGCAAATATAACCTGAAATCAAGCAAATTACATTCCACTTGATTTTGGTAGGAGACACTCCTGGGATGTACTCATTATGCAGAGAGAACAATTAGCAAATAACATCATCTACAGCAGCCCTTTTCAATTCTAACATGCAAAACAATTACCCAGGGATCTTGTTAAAATGCATATGCAGATTCGGGAGCTCTGAGGTAGGCCGAAGATTTCTTCATTTCGGCTCCCAGGTGAAGGGGATGCTGTGGGTGAGGGACCGCACTTCAGGTAGCAAGGCTTTAGGACATAGCTGCTTCTCTGTTCCTGGGGATTGTGTGGAACATTTGTCCATCGCCCCTTGATGGATGAAAACAGCCCTGCCCAAGTGCCTCTCTGGGCTTGTCCTCTCAGCACAGGTGGAAGAACCAGGTGTGTGCAGTCTGCATTAGAGCAGCAGAGAGCGGAGAGCGTTTCCTTTAACCTCAGGTAGCAACTTCCTTCAAACCCCGCCCCACATGGGCTCCCTGCAAGCATATCAAACACCTGAAGAGAAACCACTGAATTCCTCAATCACATGCCAAACCAACACACACACACACACACACACGAGATCCAGGTACTGACATGAAGAAAGGAGTGGGGTGGGACAGGCATGAAACCAGCCTTCTCTCCTGTCTTCAATATTGCCTACTTCCTCATTCATTCCAGAGACACTGGGTGTCGGTTTCAACATCCCGGGCCCCACCACTGCGGTACACACCACCTGCTTTCCAGCTGCGGGCTGCATCTCTCTCTGCCCACCCCCGTGGCAGGCTGGGAGTGCCGGGGGATTAACAATCCCGCCTCCAACCCCATGAGCAGCCCTCATCCATGCCTGATGGAAGCTGGTGGATAAGTACCCCAGCTCCTCTGCCCTCTGCCATCTGCCCTCGCGTGGGATAACTGAGACCTGAGACCGGTGTTCTACTCTGGCTCCCAGAATTGCCCCCAGTCACAACTGGCTTGATAACACCCTGAATTAGCTACCTTCCCACCCTGTCCCACTTCCCCATTCTCCTATCTGTGTTTCCTGGGATCTCATCCTAAATAAACTACTTGTTCTCGAATCTGTGCCCCAGAGTTCCGTTCTGAAGGAACCCAAACTAAGGTAAACAAGACTAACAGGAAGTTCTTTTGTTCATTTTAATAAAATATCATTTTATTAATAAAACCAAGATGGGAGCCCTGTAGGGTTTCTTCTAAGGGTGTTTCACCAGTATCTAGATGTTTTCTTGGCATGACACCATACATTCAGATGGTTGGAAATAAGCCCGATGGTGGGGAGAATTCTTCCATGTTCCTGGGCTGTTCGGGGATCCTATCAGCAGGGTTGATTTTTCTGAACTCTCCAGTCAAGCTGGTTCTGGTCTTCCTGACCTCTGCCCCGGGGAAGTATCTCTGAGTTCTGCCTCAGCCTTGCCTGCATCGTGGGGCCGCTGCAGAGTACATCCTGACTGCATCCTACTCCCATGCTCCTCTCACGGGCCTGCCTCACTCGCTTTCTCCATGGTGGGCTCTCTGCCTAGCCCCTTCTCGGATGTTTACTTGACTGAGCAGAGGCCCCTGACGTTCAGTTTCAAGGACATACCCACACCTGTTTTCTAAGCTTTGGTCACTGCTCCTCCTTGCCATGTCCTCAGCTTTCCCCCTCCTCCTGCCTTCTTCCCCAGACTGGAAGTGGAACTGAAGCCCAGCATCACTGAAGCCTCTCGGTGCATTTTAGGGGATTTTAGGGCTGCTCGGGCCCCAGTCAGGGTTCTTAGTCCTTTTGTACATTCAGAAGTGTGATAGGGCCCAGGCTTTTCCCCTCAAGACCTCCCATTCAAAACTCCCCTTTCTATGGTTTCTCTTGTGTTGGGAAGCCACACCAGGCAGGGATGTTTGGGAGGGTGGCCTGATTTGGCACACTGGACTGGATTTCTCACAGTTTTGCCCTACCTCTGCCAGGGTGTGCTGCCTACCAGGCTAAACACCCATCTTTCCATCTGGCCTTCTTTGGGATCCTAAATCAGAGACCCTTGGTACATGCTGGCTGTATGAACAGGGCCAGCTTTAATGCAAACACCTGTTAAAACGTCAAGAGTGCATGGCTGGCCGGGCGCAGTGGCTCACGCCTGTAATCCTAGCACTCTGGGAGGCCGAGGCGGGTGGATTGTTTGAGCTCAGGAGTTCGAGACCAGCCTGAGCAAGAGCGAGACCCCGTCTCTACCAAAAAATAGAAAGAAATTAATTGGACA